>CAXAQU010000191.1:0-7500 GCA_963971155.1 Anthrax anthrax
TTGTAAGATTTAACCAAATATATATGTATGTATAATAGCATATATATATATAAAAAGTTGAAATATTATTTTCAAGTAAAATAATTTTCACATAATGTGTTACTAAATTTATCATATCACTGATAATGATAATTTATAACATTAATAAAAAGAAAATAATTTTTACATATATATTATAATTGTATATTTGATCCAAATTAAATAACATTTTTCTATATGTGAAAATATATGAATAATAATTAAAATATTAAACATAATAGTAACATATAGATATTTAAAAAGAAAATGTTTTTATTTGGTTCTATTCCTCTTCTTATATTGAAGATAAGAATAGATCATTTATCTATAATATTTATTATATGTAAAAATTGAAAAAAACAAAAAAAAAAAAAAAAAAAAATCAAAAGCAACCTCAACTCATATGAGATTACTCCCTGAATTTAAGCATATTAATGAGGGAAGGAAAAGAAACTAACAAGGATTTTCTTAGTAGCGGCGAGCGAAAAGAAAATAGTTCAGCACTGAGTTATTTTGTTTTTATAACAAATATAAGATGCAGTGTATGGAATATCTGTTATCTAGTATGACATATTAACAGTTTAAGTCCTTCTTAAATGAGGCCATTTACCCATAGAGGGTGCTAGGCCTGTAGTAACGTTAATGATTACTAGAAGATATTTCCTAAGAGTCGTGTTGCTTGATAGTGCAGCACTAATTGGGTGGTAAACTCCATCTAAAACTAAATATAACCATGAGACCGATAGCAAACAAGTACCGTGAGGGAAAGTTGAAAAGAACTCTGAATAGAGAGTTAAATAGTACGTGAAACTGCTTAGAGGTTAAGCCCGATGAACCTAAATATCTAATATAGAAAATTCATCACTAATAATATATTATTTTTTATAAATAATATATGAATGGTGTGCATTTTTTCTATATAAAAAGACATTGTAATCTGTTAATATTATATATAAATTTATCATAAGATCTGTTTGGTAATATGTTTATCCATTATTTAATTTTTATTTAAAGAATTAAATGGGATAAAGACCAATTTAAATACAGTATCGGATAAATTATTGACAGATTTTAATATATAACGCTAACATCATATGATGTTATAATTAAGATTATGATATAATCATTATCTTATATTATATGCGTTTATATGATTAACAATGCGATAGATTTAGGATACCTTCGGGACCCGTCTTGAAACACGGACCAAGAAGTCTAACATGTGTGCAAGTCATTGGGTATATTTAAAACCTAAAGGCGAAATTAACTTAACTTTTTTAATAAAAATATGGGATTAATTAATATTTAATATAAAATATTAATTCCATCCTGGGGCGTTCAATACAGTTATACATTATAATATTTTTAATATTATTTTGTTTTTAACTAGAGCGTACCTTGAGCATATATGTTGTGACCCGAAAGATGGTGAACTATACCTGATCAGGTTGAAGTCAGGGGAAACCCTGATGGAAGACCGAAACAGTTCTGACGTGCAAATCGATTGTCAGAATTGGGTATAGGGGCGAAAGACCAATCGAACCATCTAGTAGCTGGTTCCCTCCGAAGTTTCTCTCAGGATAGCTGGTGCAATTAAATATTATTAAAAATAATCTTATCTGGTAAAGCGAATGATTAGAGGCCTTAGGGCCGAAACGACCTTAACCTATTCTCAAACTTTAAATGGGTAAGAACCTAACCTTACTTGAAATGAAGGTTTAGGTTATGATATATTGTGCCCAGTGGGCCACTTTTGGTAAGCAGAACTGGCGCTGTGGGATGAACCAAACGTAATGTTACGGCGCCCAAATTAACAACTCATACTGATACCATGAAAGGCGTTGCTTGCTTAAAACAGCAGGACGGTGGACATGGAAGTCGTAATCCGCTAAGGAGTGTGTAACAACTCACCTGCCGAAGCAACTAGCCCTTAAAATGGATGGCGCTCAAGTTGTATGCCTATACATTACCGCTAAAGCATATGATTTATATATATAATATATATATAAATTTTGAAGCTTTAGTGAGTAGGAGGGTACAATGGTGTGCGTAGAAGTGTTTGGCGTAAGCCTGCATGGAGCCGCCATTGGTACAGATCTTGGTGGTAGTAGCAAATAATCGAATGAGACCTTGGAGGACTGAAGTGGAGAAGGGTTTCGTGTGAACAGTGGTTGATCACGAGTTAGTCGGTCCTAAGTTCAAGGCGAAAGCCGAAAATTGTATAAGTTATATATATAATAATATAATATAAATACACTTATAAATTTATATGAGCGAAAGGGAATACGGTTCCAATTCCGTAACCTGTTGAGTATACGTTTGTTATTAAATATGGGCTTTTATGCTCATCCTGGTAACAGAAACAACCATAGAGAAGCCGTCGAGAGATATCGAAAGAGTTTTCTTTTCTGTTTTATAGTCGTACTACCATGGAAGTCTTTCGAAGAGAGATATGGTAGATGGACTAGAAGAGCATGGCATTTACTGCTGTGTCGATATTTTCTCCTCGGACCTTGAAAATCTATGGTAGGGTCACGCAAACTTCTCAACAGGCCGTACCGATATCCGCAGCTGGTCTCCAAGGTGAAGAGTCTCTAGTCGATAGAATAATGTAGGTAAGGGAAGTCGGCAAATTAGATCCGTAACTTCGGGATAAGGATTGGCTCTGAAGATTGAGATAGTCGGGCTTGATTGGGAAACAATAATATGGTTTATGTACTCGTTCTGGGTAAATAGGATATATATATAATTTTTTTATTAAAAATTATATTTTATCTGTTCCCCGGATAGAAGTTTACGTAACCAATTGTGGAACATTCTTGCTAATAATTTATAGAAATTTTTTAAATTTCTATTAAATTTATAACGGCTATCAATTAACAATCAATTCAGAACTGGCACGGACTTGGGGAATCCGACTGTCTAATTAAAACAAAGCATTGTGATGGCCCTAACGGGTGTTGACACAATGTGATTTCTGCCCAGTGCTCTGAATGTCAAAGTGAAGAAATTCAAGTAAGCGCGGGTAAACGGCGGGAGTAACTATGACTCTCTTAAGGTAGCCAAATGCCTCGTCATCTAATTAGTGACGCGCATGAATGGATTAACGAGATTCCTACTGTCCCTATCTACTATCTAGCGAAACCACAGCCAAGGGAACGGGCTTGGAAAAATTAGCGGGGAAAGAAGACCCTGTTGAGCTTGACTCTAGTCTGGCAGTGTAAGGAGACATAAGAGGTGTAGCATAAGTGGGAGATATATAGTTTAGGCTATATGTCAACAATGAAATACCACTACTCTTATTGTTTCCTTACTTACTTGATAAAATGGAACATGCATCATTAACATAGCCATTATACGGATATATTTTATATATTTTATGGTATTTTGTTTTGATTCAAGCTTCTTGATCAAAGTATTTAGAGTTTGTTATATAAACCAACAAATTTCAATGAAATAATGATGTATATTATATTCACTTTATTGTGGATTTATATATGCATTCATTAAAGTAAATTGAATTTGTTATAACTCTTACACTCTGGTATGATCCAATTCAAGGACATTGCCAGGTAGGGAGTTTGACTGGGGCGGTACATCTCTCAAATAATAACGGAGGTGTCCCAAGGCCAGCTCAGTGCGGACAGAAACCACACATAGAGCAAAAGGGCAAATGCTGACTTGATCTCGGTGTTCAGTACACACAGAGACAGCAAAAGCTCGGCCTATCGATCCTTTTGGTTTAAAGAGTTTTTAACAAGAGGTGTCAGAAAAGTTACCATAGGGATAACTGACTTGTGGCGGCCAAGCGTTCATAGCGACGTCGCTTTTTGATCCTTCGATGTCGGCTCTTCCTATCATTGTGAAGCAAAATTCACCAAGCGTTGGATTGTTCACCCATGCAAGGGAACGTGAGCTGGGTTTAGACCGTCGTGAGACAGGTTAGTTTTATCCTCCTGATGATAATATGTTATTACGACAGCATTCCTGCGTAGTACGAGAGGAACCGCAGGTACGGACCTATGGCACAATACTTATTCGAGCGAATAGTGGTATGATGCTACGTCCGTTGGATTATGCCTGAACGCCTCTAAGGTCGTATCCGAGCTGGACTGTAATAATAGTAATGGGGTAATTGAATTGTATGGCAATAAACCATTTAGAGCTTATAATGTAAAAATTATAAGAGATAAATAAAATGAAGCCAATGTGTTATTTAACATAGCTAGTATGGGATGTATTAATAGCGCCTATACAAAAAGCTAGTTAATTTGACTAAATTTTATTAAATACGATGTCAATGCCTAGAATCAATTGTAAACGACTTTGGTAACGGGCAAGGTGTTGTAAGTGGTAGAGCAGCTGCCATACTGCGATCCACTGAAGCTCATCCTTTGCTTGATGATTCGAGATATTAATTTGAATTTATCCAATAATATGATGAAGAGGTCAAAAAGATCGATTTTATTATATGTACTATATACGATATAGTATACATATATATATATATCGTTCGTTTGGCCTCAGATTCTATTAAAATTTTGCTAAAGCAATATTATTATTATTATTATATATTGTTTTAACAAGATATTAAATATATTAATAAGTGTATATATTATCACTATATATACATATAAAAAGATAGATAAAAATATATTATATATACATATGTGTATATAAAATTATATATTTTAAAATTCCGTCGATATAAAAAAAAAAAACAAAATATACATATATTATGTATGCACATACATAATTTTTTTAAAAATGGCTTTAATATGAAGACGACTAGCCTGCAAACCTACAACCTGGTAACCTGCAAATCACTTTCGTCATTATTTTTCGCTAATTTTTAATTTGTACATACATATACGTACTTACGTACCAAAAAGGTCCCTAATTGTTTCCACTTTTTTCAGTTAATGTGTAACAATCAGTAATAAATATGTACATAAAACACACTCACAGACACAGACAAGTCTAAACCAGTCGCTTTATGCCGTTATAGCGAAACGTTCTAACGTGCCTTAATTGAAGAGGGCCATTATACCGAAATGCCTTTTAAAGAGCGGCCGTATAGCGAAATATGGGTGTATATGTATGTACACACAAGCCATACCTCAAAGATAGGTATCGGCTTATATATGTATATTATAAAAAGTATATTATTATGGTTAAATGGTATATAATAAATTTATACCTGAAAAGTACATGATGATATTTCTCCATATATTTTTTTGATGTCGGCTCTTCCATTTTTAAAAAATGTTAATAATTTTAAAAAAATTGAATTAATTAACCAAATGAATATGCTTTATGAGTCAAATTGATTAGTAATAATAATTAATAACATTTATTTTATTATAAATGTATAAATGAACAAATTTTTACAATTTCTGATCATTTCGGCATATACATGATTGGTGCTATATCAATTGTACACACCAATATTGACATATGTCAAAGATAGTGTCGACCGCTAAAAATATATATAGGCGTTTATGGTACCATCGGGTTATGTATACTCGGCTAGAAGATATTTTTTTAAAAAAATATTAATAATTCGAAAAAAATTTAATTAATTAAATAAGTTATTATGTTTTATTAGTCAAACTGATGGTATATAATAAATTTATACCTGAAAAGTACATGATGATATTTCTCCATATATTTTTTTGATGTCGGCTCTTCCATTTTCAAAAAATGTTAATAATTTTAAAAAAATTGAATTAATTAATCAAATGAATATGCTTTATGAGTCAAACTGATTAGTAATAATAATTAATAACATTTATTTTATTATAAATGTATTAATAAAAAAATTTTTCATATAAATGAACAAATTTTTACAGTTTCTAAGCATTTCGGTTTCCTAAAACCTATGTATGACATGTACTTTATATATAGATATATATATATATATTTATCAAGAAAGAAAGAAAGAAAGTAAGTAAGTAATAAAAAGCATAAATTATCTAAAAAAATTTTTTGAAAAATTTTAATAATAATTTAAAATCATACATATAATACCTCAAAGAGATTTATCCGCTTATATATATTATAAAAAATATATTATTATAATTAAATAGTAGTACATATAGTATGTATATAATAAATTCATACTTCATATTAATACTTCAAACGTAAATACAAAAAAATTAATTTAATTAATCAAGTGATTAATGTGAGTAAATGAGTGAGTGAGTGAGTGAGTTATGTATATTCGGCTAAAAGATATTTTTTTTAAAAAAAAGTTTATAATTAGAAAAAAATTGAATTAATTAAACAAGTTAATATGCTTTATGAGTCAAATTGATTAGTAATAATAATTAATAACATTTATTTTATTATAAATGTATTAATAAAAAAAATTTTCATATAAATGAACAAATTTTTACAATTTCTGATCATTTCGGCATATACATGATTGGTGCTATATCAATTGTACACACCAATATTGACATATGTCAAAGATAGTGTCGACCGCTAAAAATATATATAGGCGTTTATGGTACCATCGGGTTATGTATACTCGGCTAGAAGATATTTTTTTAAAAAAATATTAATAATTCGAAAAAAATTTAATTAATTAAATAAATTATTATGCTTTATTAGTCAAACTAATTAGTAATAATAATTAATAACATTTATTTTAATATAAATGTATTAATAAAAAAAAAGTTCATATAAATGAACAAATTTTTACAGTTTCTGAGCATTTCGGTTTTGTCAAACATATACATGTTTGGTGCTGTACCAATTGTACACACCAATATTGACATATGTCAAAGGTATATGTCAACCGTTAAAAATATATATAGCCGTTTATGGTACCATCGGGTTATGTATACTCGGCTAGAAGATATTTTTTAAAAAAAGTATTAATAATTCGAAAAAAATTTAATTAATTAAATAAATTATTATGCATTATTAGTCAAACTGATTAGTATTAATAATTAATAACATTTATTTTAATATAAATGTATTAATAAAAAAAAAGTTCATATAAATGAACAAATTTTTACAGTTTCTGAGCATTTCGGTTTTGTCAAACATATACATGTTTGGTGCTGTACCAATTGTACACACCAATATTGACATATGTCAAAGGTATATGTCAACCGTTAAAAATATATATAGCCGTTTATGGTACCATTAGGGTATGGTATTCATAGTTCGTCTAAATATTATTATAATGACATTTAATACCTTAATGTAGGTATTTGTGTCTAATACCAGGTGAAGCCATGAATAATTCAGAATTGAGTATTTATATTCAATTCTTGTAAATTTCATATATGGCTACTAATAATATAAATTAATATGCAATTTGTTTTAAAATTTTTTTAAAATACATATATAATATAATAAAATAGTCGAAAGGCTATTATATATAATAATATAATAAAATGCTTAATAAATGAAAGAAAACGTATAAAATATGTATATATATGAGGATATATGATTAAAATTCATATTTGT
>CAXAQU010000191.1:10000-22500 GCA_963971155.1 Anthrax anthrax
ATAGAGTCTTTTTAAATATAAACAGAAAATTGTACATGAAAATTTTATTTTAATTTTCGTATAATTTTCGTGGACATTTAAATATATTTATTATATTTTATGTACGTTTATGTTCGGACTCTAAGTTAATAAGGTATATATATACATATGTATGTATATATCTTTAAGACATTCGCAACATATAAAAAATAAAATATATATTGATAAAGCATATAAATTAAAATAAAAAATGATTTACTCTAAGCGGAGGATCACTTGGCTCATGGGTCGATGAAGAACGCAGCAAACTGTGCGTCATCGTGTGAACTGCAGGACACATGAACATCGACATTTCGAACGCATATTGCAGTCCATGCTTTTATGTACTTAAAATAAAAAGTGCTGCATGGACTACATATGGTTGAGGGTTGTAAGATTTAACCAAATATATATGTATGTATAATAGCATATATATATATAAAAAGTTGAAATATTATTTTCAAGTAAAATAATTTTCACATAATGTGTTACTAAATTTATCATATCACTGATAATGATAATTTATAACATTAATAAAAAGAAAATAATTTTTACATATATATTATAATTGTATATTTGATCCAAATTAAATAACATTTTTCTATATGTGAAAATATATGAATAATAATTAAAATATTAAACATAATAGTAACATATAGATATTTAAAAAGAAAATGTTTTTATTTGGTTCTATTCCTCTTCTTATATTGAAGATAAGAATAGATCATTTATCTATAATATTTATTATATGTAAAAATTGAAAAAAACAAAAAAAAAAAAAAAAAAAAATCAAAAGCAACCTCAACTCATATGAGATTACTCCCTGAATTTAAGCATATTAATGAGGGAAGGAAAAGAAACTAACAAGGATTTTCTTAGTAGCGGCGAGCGAAAAGAAAATAGTTCAGCACTGAGTTATTTTGTTTTTATAACAAATATAAGATGCAGTGTATGGAATATCTGTTATCTAGTATGACATATTAACAGTTTAAGTCCTTCTTAAATGAGGCCATTTACCCATAGAGGGTGCTAGGCCTGTAGTAACGTTAATGATTACTAGAAGATATTTCCTAAGAGTCGTGTTGCTTGATAGTGCAGCACTAATTGGGTGGTAAACTCCATCTAAAACTAAATATAACCATGAGACCGATAGCAAACAAGTACCGTGAGGGAAAGTTGAAAAGAACTCTGAATAGAGAGTTAAATAGTACGTGAAACTGCTTAGAGGTTAAGCCCGATGAACCTAAATATCTAATATAGAAAATTCATCACTAATAATATATTATTTTTTATAAATAATATATGAATGGTGTGCATTTTTTCTATATAAAAAGACATTGTAATCTGTTAATATTATATATAAATTTATCATAAGATCTGTTTGGTAATATGTTTATCCATTATTTAATTTTTATTTAAAGAATTAAATGGGATAAAGACCAATTTAAATACAGTATCGGATAAATTATTGACAGATTTTAATATATAACGCTAACATCATATGATGTTATAATTAAGATTATGATATAATCATTATCTTATATTATATGCGTTTATATGATTAACAATGCGATAGATTTAGGATACCTTCGGGACCCGTCTTGAAACACGGACCAAGAAGTCTAACATGTGTGCAAGTCATTGGGTATATTTAAAACCTAAAGGCGAAATTAACTTAACTTTTTTAATAAAAATATGGGATTAATTAATATTTAATATAAAATATTAATTCCATCCTGGGGCGTTCAATACAGTTATACATTATAATATTTTTAATATTATTTTGTTTTTAACTAGAGCGTACCTTGAGCATATATGTTGTGACCCGAAAGATGGTGAACTATACCTGATCAGGTTGAAGTCAGGGGAAACCCTGATGGAAGACCGAAACAGTTCTGACGTGCAAATCGATTGTCAGAATTGGGTATAGGGGCGAAAGACCAATCGAACCATCTAGTAGCTGGTTCCCTCCGAAGTTTCTCTCAGGATAGCTGGTGCAATTAAATATTATTAAAAATAATCTTATCTGGTAAAGCGAATGATTAGAGGCCTTAGGGCCGAAACGACCTTAACCTATTCTCAAACTTTAAATGGGTAAGAACCTAACCTTACTTGAAATGAAGGTTTAGGTTATGATATATTGTGCCCAGTGGGCCACTTTTGGTAAGCAGAACTGGCGCTGTGGGATGAACCAAACGTAATGTTACGGCGCCCAAATTAACAACTCATACTGATACCATGAAAGGCGTTGCTTGCTTAAAACAGCAGGACGGTGGACATGGAAGTCGTAATCCGCTAAGGAGTGTGTAACAACTCACCTGCCGAAGCAACTAGCCCTTAAAATGGATGGCGCTCAAGTTGTATGCCTATACATTACCGCTAAAGCATATGATTTATATATATAATATATATATAAATTTTGAAGCTTTAGTGAGTAGGAGGGTACAATGGTGTGCGTAGAAGTGTTTGGCGTAAGCCTGCATGGAGCCGCCATTGGTACAGATCTTGGTGGTAGTAGCAAATAATCGAATGAGACCTTGGAGGACTGAAGTGGAGAAGGGTTTCGTGTGAACAGTGGTTGATCACGAGTTAGTCGGTCCTAAGTTCAAGGCGAAAGCCGAAAATTGTATAAGTTATATATATAATAATATAATATAAATACACTTATAAATTTATATGAGCGAAAGGGAATACGGTTCCAATTCCGTAACCTGTTGAGTATACGTTTGTTATTAAATATGGGCTTTTATGCTCATCCTGGTAACAGAAACAACCATAGAGAAGCCGTCGAGAGATATCGAAAGAGTTTTCTTTTCTGTTTTATAGTCGTACTACCATGGAAGTCTTTCGAAGAGAGATATGGTAGATGGACTAGAAGAGCATGGCATTTACTGCTGTGTCGATATTTTCTCCTCGGACCTTGAAAATCTATGGTAGGGTCACGCAAACTTCTCAACAGGCCGTACCGATATCCGCAGCTGGTCTCCAAGGTGAAGAGTCTCTAGTCGATAGAATAATGTAGGTAAGGGAAGTCGGCAAATTAGATCCGTAACTTCGGGATAAGGATTGGCTCTGAAGATTGAGATAGTCGGGCTTGATTGGGAAACAATAATATGGTTTATGTACTCGTTCTGGGTAAATAGGATATATATATAATTTTTTTATTAAAAATTATATTTTATCTGTTCCCCGGATAGAAGTTTACGTAACCAATTGTGGAACATTCTTGCTAATAATTTATAGAAATTTTTTAAATTTCTATTAAATTTATAACGGCTATCAATTAACAATCAATTCAGAACTGGCACGGACTTGGGGAATCCGACTGTCTAATTAAAACAAAGCATTGTGATGGCCCTAACGGGTGTTGACACAATGTGATTTCTGCCCAGTGCTCTGAATGTCAAAGTGAAGAAATTCAAGTAAGCGCGGGTAAACGGCGGGAGTAACTATGACTCTCTTAAGGTAGCCAAATGCCTCGTCATCTAATTAGTGACGCGCATGAATGGATTAACGAGATTCCTACTGTCCCTATCTACTATCTAGCGAAACCACAGCCAAGGGAACGGGCTTGGAAAAATTAGCGGGGAAAGAAGACCCTGTTGAGCTTGACTCTAGTCTGGCAGTGTAAGGAGACATAAGAGGTGTAGCATAAGTGGGAGATATATAGTTTAGGCTATATGTCAACAATGAAATACCACTACTCTTATTGTTTCCTTACTTACTTGATAAAATGGAACATGCATCATTAACATAGCCATTATACGGATATATTTTATATATTTTATGGTATTTTGTTTTGATTCAAGCTTCTTGATCAAAGTATTTAGAGTTTGTTATATAAACCAACAAATTTCAATGAAATAATGATGTATATTATATTCACTTTATTGTGGATTTATATATGCATTCATTAAAGTAAATTGAATTTGTTATAACTCTTACACTCTGGTATGATCCAATTCAAGGACATTGCCAGGTAGGGAGTTTGACTGGGGCGGTACATCTCTCAAATAATAACGGAGGTGTCCCAAGGCCAGCTCAGTGCGGACAGAAACCACACATAGAGCAAAAGGGCAAATGCTGACTTGATCTCGGTGTTCAGTACACACAGAGACAGCAAAAGCTCGGCCTATCGATCCTTTTGGTTTAAAGAGTTTTTAACAAGAGGTGTCAGAAAAGTTACCATAGGGATAACTGACTTGTGGCGGCCAAGCGTTCATAGCGACGTCGCTTTTTGATCCTTCGATGTCGGCTCTTCCTATCATTGTGAAGCAAAATTCACCAAGCGTTGGATTGTTCACCCATGCAAGGGAACGTGAGCTGGGTTTAGACCGTCGTGAGACAGGTTAGTTTTATCCTCCTGATGATAATATGTTATTACGACAGCATTCCTGCGTAGTACGAGAGGAACCGCAGGTACGGACCTATGGCACAATACTTATTCGAGCGAATAGTGGTATGATGCTACGTCCGTTGGATTATGCCTGAACGCCTCTAAGGTCGTATCCGAGCTGGACTGTAATAATAGTAATGGGGTAATTGAATTGTATGGCAATAAACCATTTAGAGCTTATAATGTAAAAATTATAAGAGATAAATAAAATGAAGCCAATGTGTTATTTAACATAGCTAGTATGGGATGTATTAATAGCGCCTATACAAAAAGCTAGTTAATTTGACTAAATTTTATTAAATACGATGTCAATGCCTAGAATCAATTGTAAACGACTTTGGTAACGGGCAAGGTGTTGTAAGTGGTAGAGCAGCTGCCATACTGCGATCCACTGAAGCTCATCCTTTGCTTGATGATTCGAGATATTAATTTGAATTTATCCAATAATATGATGAAGAGGTCAAAAAGATCGATTTTATTATATGTACTATATACGATATAGTATACATATATATATATATCGTTCGTTTGGCCTCAGATTCTATTAAAATTTTGCTAAAGCAATATTATTATTATTATTATATATTGTTTTAACAAGATATTAAATATATTAATAAGTGTATATATTATCACTATATATACATATAAAAAGATAGATAAAAATATATTATATATACATATGTGTATATAAAATTATATATTTTAAAATTCCGTCGATATAAAAAAAAAAAACAAAATATACATATATTATGTATGCACATACATAATTTTTTTAAAAATGGCTTTAATATGAAGACGACTAGCCTGCAAACCTACAACCTGGTAACCTGCAAATCACTTTCGTCATTATTTTTCGCTAATTTTTAATTTGTACATACATATACGTACTTACGTACCAAAAAGGTCCCTAATTGTTTCCACTTTTTTCAGTTAATGTGTAACAATCAGTAATAAATATGTACATAAAACACACTCACAGACACAGACAAGTCTAAACCAGTCGCTTTATGCCGTTATAGCGAAACGTTCTAACGTGCCTTAATTGAAGAGGGCCATTATACCGAAATGCCTTTTAAAGAGCGGCCGTATAGCGAAATATGGGTGTATATGTATGTACACACAAGCCATACCTCAAAGATAGGTATCGGCTTATATATGTATATTATAAAAAGTATATTATTATGGTTAAATGGTATATAATAAATTTATACCTGAAAAGTACATGATGATATTTCTCCATATATTTTTTTGATGTCGGCTCTTCCATTTTTAAAAAATGTTAATAATTTTAAAAAAATTGAATTAATTAACCAAATGAATATGCTTTATGAGTCAAATTGATTAGTAATAATAATTAATAACATTTATTTTATTATAAATGTATAAATGAACAAATTTTTACAATTTCTGATCATTTCGGCATATACATGATTGGTGCTATATCAATTGTACACACCAATATTGACATATGTCAAAGATAGTGTCGACCGCTAAAAATATATATAGGCGTTTATGGTACCATCGGGTTATGTATACTCGGCTAGAAGATATTTTTTTAAAAAAATATTAATAATTCGAAAAAAATTTAATTAATTAAATAAGTTATTATGTTTTATTAGTCAAACTGATGGTATATAATAAATTTATACCTGAAAAGTACATGATGATATTTCTCCATATATTTTTTTGATGTCGGCTCTTCCATTTTCAAAAAATGTTAATAATTTTAAAAAAATTGAATTAATTAATCAAATGAATATGCTTTATGAGTCAAACTGATTAGTAATAATAATTAATAACATTTATTTTATTATAAATGTATTAATAAAAAAATTTTTCATATAAATGAACAAATTTTTACAGTTTCTGAGCATTTCGGTTTCCTAAAACCTATGTATGACATGTACTTTATATATAGATATATATATATATATTTATCAAGAAAGAAAGAAAGAAAGTAAGTAAGTAAGTAATAAAAAGCATAAATTATCTAAAAAAATTTTTTGAAAAATTTTAATAATAATTTAAAATCATACATATAATACCTCAAAGAGATTTATCCGCTTATATATATTATAAAAAATATATTATTATAATTAAATAGTAGTACATATAGTATGTATATAATAAATTCATACTTCATATTAATACTTCAAACGTAAATACAAAAAAATTAATTTAATTAATCAAGTGATTAATGTGAGTAAATGAGTGAGTGAGTGAGTGAGTTATGTATATTCGGCTAAAAGATATTTTTTTTAAAAAAAAGTTTATAATTAGAAAAAAATTGAATTAATTAAACAAGTTAATATGCTTTATGAGTCAAATTGATTAGTAATAATAATTAATAACATTTATTTTATTATAAATGTATTAATAAAAAAAATTTTCATATAAATGAACAAATTTTTACAATTTCTGATCATTTCGGCATATACATGATTGGTGCTATATCAATTGTACACACCAATATTGACATATGTCAAAGATAGTGTCGACCGCTAAAAATATATATAGGCGTTTATGGTACCATCGGGTTATGTATACTCGGCTAGAAGATATTTTTTTAAAAAAATATTAATAATTCGAAAAAAATTTAATTAATTAAATAAATTATTATGCTTTATTAGTCAAACTAATTAGTAATAATAATTAATAACATTTATTTTAATATAAATGTATTAATAAAAAAAAAGTTCATATAAATGAACAAATTTTTACAGTTTCTGAGCATTTCGGTTTTGTCAAACATATACATGTTTGGTGCTGTACCAATTGTACACACCAATATTGACATATGTCAAAGGTATATGTCAACCGTTAAAAATATATATAGCCGTTTATGGTACCATCGGGTTATGTATACTCGGCTAGAAGATATTTTTTAAAAAAAGTATTAATAATTCGAAAAAAATTTAATTAATTAAATAAATTATTATGCATTATTAGTCAAACTGATTAGTATTAATAATTAATAACATTTATTTTAATATAAATGTATTAATAAAAAAAAAGTTCATATAAATGAACAAATTTTTACAGTTTCTGAGCATTTCGGTTTTGTCAAACATATACATGTTTGGTGCTGTACCAATTGTACACACCAATATTGACATATGTCAAAGGTATATGTCAACCGTTAAAAATATATATAGCCGTTTATGGTACCATTAGGGTATGGTATTCATAGTTCGTCTAAATATTATTATAATGACATTTAATACCTTAATGTAGGTATTTGTGTCTAATACCAGGTGAAGCCATGAATAATTCAGAATTGAGTATTTATATTCAATTCTTGTAAATTTCATATATGGCTACTAATAATATAAATTAATATGCAATTTGTTTTAAAATTTTTTTAAAATACATATATAATATAATAAAATAGTCGAAAGGCTATTATATATAATAATATAATAAAATGCTTAATAAATGAAAGAAAACGTATAAAATATGTATATATATGAGGATATATGATTAAAATTCATATTTGTCCTTTATATATATATATACATGAATATGTATCAGATACTACTAGATTCAAATGCATTAATTAAAAAATGTATTATCTAGATAGTTCTTATAAAATATTTTAAAATATAATTCTGGTTGATCCTGCCAGTAGTTATATGCTTGTCTCAAAGATTAAGCCATGCATGTCTAAGTACACACGAAATTACAGTGAAACCGCAAAAGGCTCATTATATCAGTTATGGTTCCTTAGATCGTTAACAGTTACTTGGATAACTGTGGTAATTCTAGAGCTAATACATGCAATGTAAACACGAACCTTTGGAACGTGTGCTTTTATTAGGCTAAAACCAAGCGATACCATTAGGTATCGTTATTATGGTTGAACTCTAGATAATTTGCAGATCGTACGGTCTAGTACCGACGACAGATCTTTCAAATGTCTGCCCTATCAACTATTGATGGTAGTATCTTGGACTACCATGGTTGCAACGGGTAACGGGGAATCAGGGTTCGATTCCGGAGAGGGAGCCTGAGAAACGGCTACCACATCTAAGGAAGGCAGCAGGCGCGTAAATTACCCACTCCCAGCACGGGGAGGTAGTGACGAAAAATAACAATACAGGACTCATATCCGAGGCCCTGTAATTGGAATGAGTACACTTTAAATCCTTTAACAAGGACCTATTGGAGGGCAAGTCTGGTGCCAGCAGCCGCGGTAATTCCAGCTCCAATAGCGTATATTAAAGTTGTTGCGGTTAAAACGTTCGTAGTTGAATTTGTGCTCCATACGGGTAGTACACCTAATATATTGGTCTGTACATTACCTTTTGTATGAGAGCGTATTACCGGTGGAGTTCAATATATATTTATTCATATGAATTTTTATATATAACTCCTATTTAAACCTGCTTCAGTGCTCTTTACCGAGTGTTGTTGTGGGCCGGTACAATTACTTTGAACAAATTAGAGTGCTTAAAGCAGGCTCAAATTGCCTGAATATTTTGTGCATGGAATAATGGAATAAGACCTCTGTTCTACTTTCATTGGTTTTTAGATCAAGAGGTAATGATTAATAGAAGCAGTTGGGGGCATTAGTATTACGACGCGAGAGGTGAAATTCTTGGACCGTCGTAAGACTAACTTAAGCGAAAGCATTTGCCAAAGATGTTTTCATTAATCAAGAACGAAAGTTAGAGGTTCGAAGGCGATCAGATACCGCCCTAGTTCTAACCATAAACGATGCCAGCTAGCAATTGGGTGTAGCTACTTTTATGGCTTTCTCAGTCGCTTCCCGGGAAACCAAAGCTTTTGGGCTCCGGGGGAAGTATGGTTGCAAAGCTGAAACTTAAAGGAATTGACGGAAGGGCACCACCAGGAGTGGAGCCTGCGGCTTAATTTGACTCAACACGGGAAAACTTACCAGGTCCGAACATAAATGAGTAAGACAGATTGATAGCTCTTTCTCGAATCTATGGGTGGTGGTGCATGGCCGTTCTTAGTTCGTGGAGTGATTTGTCTGGTTAATTCCGATAACGAACGAGACTCAAATATATTAAATAGATGCTTTCAGGATTATGATTGTGAAGCCTTATATAGCCTTCATATATAAGTTACAGTAAAATGTAATGAGTATTTGAATGTGTTTTATGTAAGGTGGAGTCGTACCTGTTTGTTTGTCCCATTAATACGGACACTAGCTTCTTAAATGGACAAATTGCGTCTAGCAATAATGAGATTGAGCAATAACAGGTCTGTGATGCCCTTAGATGTCCTGGGCTGCACGCGCGCTACAATGAAAGTATCAACGTGTATTTCCTAGACCGAAAGGTCCGGGTAAACCGCTGAATCACTTTCATGCTTGGGATTGTGAACTGAAACTGTTCACATGAACCTGGAATTCCCAGTAAGTGCGAGTCATTAACTCGCATTGATTACGTCCCTGCCCTTTGTACACACCGCCCGTCGCTACTACCGATTGAATTATTTAGTGAGGTCTCCGGACGTGATCACTGTGACGCATTTTAATGTGTTATGGTTGTTTCGCAAAAGTTGACCGAACTTGATTATTTAGAGGAAGTAAAAGTCGTAACAAGGTTTCCGTAGGTGAACCTGCGGAAGGATCATTATTGATTCTTTCCAAAAATGAAATATAATATTATGGCAAGGTACATATATACTAAATATAGGATATATTGTAATAGGCTTTTAATACTTGAATAAAAAATTTGATTTTTATTCGTATATTTTTCATTTAATTTATTTATATGAAATATGGCTTATAAAAGTACATTATATACTATTGTATATTTATGTTATTCTTGCCTTTGATAAATAATATTGCATTATATTATTATAAATTTTTATAAATTAAAAATAAAAAAATTTGGATAAGCGTATATGAAATTTGTGTTGAAATAAGGGTATACACATTGATAATAATATATAATATATGTATGTATATCAAAAGGTGTATATATCCTTACATAGTTTCATAATACGCTAATGTTGTACTTAAAACTGATAGAGTCTTTTTAAATATAAACAGAAAATTGTACATGAAAATTTTATTTTAATTTTCGTATAATTTTCGTGGACATTTAAATATATTTATTATATTTTATGTACGTTTATGTTCGGACTCTAAGTTAATAAGGTATATATATACATATGTATGTATATATCTTTAAGACATTCGCAACATATAAAAAATAAAATATATATTGATAAAGCATATAAATTAAAATAAAAAATGATTTACTCTAAGCGGAGGATCACTTGGCTCATGGGTCGATGAAGAACGCAGCAAACTGTGCGTCATCGTGTGAACTGCAGGACACATGAACATCGACATTTCGAACGCATATTGCAGTCCATGCTTTTATGTACTTAAAATAAAAAGTGCTGCATGGACTACATATGGTTGAGGGTTGTAAGATTTAACCAAATATATATGTATGTATAATAGCATATATATATATAAAAAGTTGAAATATTATTTTCAAGTAAAATAATTTTCACATAATGTGTTACTAAATTTATCATATCACTGATAATGATAATTTATAACATTAATAAAAAGAAAATAATTTTTACATATATATTATAATTGTATATTTGATCCAAATTAAATAACATTTTTCTATATGTGAAAATATATGAATAATAATTAAAATATTAAACATAATAGTAACATATAGATATTTAAAAAGAAAATGTTTTTATTTGGTTCTATTCCTCTTCTTATATTGAAGATAAGAATAGATCATTTATCTATAATATTTATTATATGTAAAAATTGAAAAAAACAAAAAAAAAAAAAAAAAAAAATCAAAAGCAACCTCAACTCATATGAGATTACTCCCTGAATTTAAGCATATTAATGAGGGAAGGAAAAGAAACTAACAAGGATTTTCTTAGTAGCGGCGAGCGAAAAGAAAATAGTTCAGCACTGAGTTATTTTGTTTTTATAACAAATATAAGATGCAGTGTATGGAATATCTGTTATCTAGTATGACATATTAACAGTTTAAGTCCTTCTTAAATGAGGCCATTTACCCATAGAGGGTGCTAGGCCTGTAGTAACGTTAATGATTACTAGAAGATATTTCCTAAGAGTCGTGTTGCTTGATAGTGCAGCACTAATTGGGTGGTAAACTCCATCTAAAACTAAATATAACCATGAGACCGATAGCAAACAAGTACCGTGAGGGAAAGTTGAAAAGAACTCTGAATAGAGAGTTAAATAGTACGTGAAACTGCTTAGAGGTTAAGCCCGATGAACCTAAATATCTAATATAGAAAATTCATCACTAATAATATATTATTTTTTATAAATAATATATGAATGGTGTGCATTTTTTCTATATAAAAAGACATTGTAATCTGTTAATATTATATATAAATTTATCATAAGATCTGTTTGGTAATATGTTTATCCATTATTTAATTTTTATTTAAAGAATTAAATGGGATAAAGACCAATTTAAATACAGTATCGGATAAATTATTGACAGATTTTAATATATAACGCTAACATCATATGATGTTATAATTAAGATTATGATATAATCATTATCTTATATTATATGCGTTTATATGATTAACAATGCGATAGATTTAGGATACCTTCGGGACCCGTCTTGAAACACGGACCAAGAAGTCTAACATGTGTGCAAGTCATTGGGTATATTTAAAACCTAAAGGCGAAATTAACTTAACTTTTTTAATAAAAATATGGGATTAATTAATATTTAATATAAAATATTAATTCCATCCTGGGGCGTTCAATACAGTTATACATTATAATATTTTTAATATTATTTTGTTTTTAACTAGAGCGTACCTTGAGCATATATGTTGTGACCCGAAAGATGGTGAACTATACCTGATCAGGTTGAAGTCAGGGGAAACCCTGATGGAAGACCGAAACAGTTCTGACGTGCAAATCGATTGTCAGAATTGGGTATAGGGGCGAAAGACCAATCGAACCATCTAGTAGCTGGTTCCCTCCGAAGTTTCTCTCAGGATAGCTGGTGCAATTAAATATTATTAAAAATAATCTTATCTGGTAAAGCGAATGATTAGAGGCCTTAGGGCCGAAACGACCTTA
>CAXAQU010000191.1:25000-27500 GCA_963971155.1 Anthrax anthrax
GCTTATAATGTAAAAATTATAAGAGATAAATAAAATGAAGCCAATGTGTTATTTAACATAGCTAGTATGGGATGTATTAATAGCGCCTATACAAAAAGCTAGTTAATTTGACTAAATTTTATTAAATACGATGTCAATGCCTAGAATCAATTGTAAACGACTTTGGTAACGGGCAAGGTGTTGTAAGTGGTAGAGCAGCTGCCATACTGCGATCCACTGAAGCTCATCCTTTGCTTGATGATTCGAGATATTAATTTGAATTTATCCAATAATATGATGAAGAGGTCAAAAAGATCGATTTTATTATATGTACTATATACGATATAGTATACATATATATATATATCGTTCGTTTGGCCTCAGATTCTATTAAAATTTTGCTAAAGCAATATTATTATTATTATTATATATTGTTTTAACAAGATATTAAATATATTAATAAGTGTATATATTATCACTATATATACATATAAAAAGATAGATAAAAATATATTATATATACATATGTGTATATAAAATTATATATTTTAAAATTCCGTCGATATAAAAAAAAAAAACAAAATATACATATATTATGTATGCACATACATAATTTTTTTAAAAATGGCTTTAATATGAAGACGACTAGCCTGCAAACCTACAACCTGGTAACCTGCAAATCACTTTCGTCATTATTTTTCGCTAATTTTTAATTTGTACATACATATACGTACTTACGTACCAAAAAGGTCCCTAATTGTTTCCACTTTTTTCAGTTAATGTGTAACAATCAGTAATAAATATGTACATAAAACACACTCACAGACACAGACAAGTCTAAACCAGTCGCTTTATGCCGTTATAGCGAAACGTTCTAACGTGCCTTAATTGAAGAGGGCCATTATACCGAAATGCCTTTTAAAGAGCGGCCGTATAGCGAAATATGGGTGTATATGTATGTACACACAAGCCATACCTCAAAGATAGGTATCGGCTTATATATGTATATTATAAAAAGTATATTATTATGGTTAAATGGTATATAATAAATTTATACCTGAAAAGTACATGATGATATTTCTCCATATATTTTTTTGATGTCGGCTCTTCCATTTTTAAAAAATGTTAATAATTTTAAAAAAATTGAATTAATTAACCAAATGAATATGCTTTATGAGTCAAATTGATTAGTAATAATAATTAATAACATTTATTTTATTATAAATGTATAAATGAACAAATTTTTACAATTTCTGATCATTTCGGCATATACATGATTGGTGCTATATCAATTGTACACACCAATATTGACATATGTCAAAGATAGTGTCGACCGCTAAAAATATATATAGGCGTTTATGGTACCATCGGGTTATGTATACTCGGCTAGAAGATATTTTTTTAAAAAAATATTAATAATTCGAAAAAAATTTAATTAATTAAATAAGTTATTATGTTTTATTAGTCAAACTGATGGTATATAATAAATTTATACCTGAAAAGTACATGATGATATTTCTCCATATATTTTTTTGATGTCGGCTCTTCCATTTTCAAAAAATGTTAATAATTTTAAAAAAATTGAATTAATTAATCAAATGAATATGCTTTATGAGTCAAACTGATTAGTAATAATAATTAATAACATTTATTTTATTATAAATGTATTAATAAAAAAATTTTTCATATAAATGAACAAATTTTTACAGTTTCTGAGCATTTCGGTTTCCTAAAACCTATGTATGACATGTACTTTATATATAGATATATATATATATATTTATCAAGAAAGAAAGAAAGAAAGTAAGTAAGTAATAAAAAGCATAAATTATCTAAAAAAATTTTTTGAAAAATTTTAATAATAATTTAAAATCATACATATAATACCTCAAAGAGATTTATCCGCTTATATATATTATAAAAAATATATTATTATAATTAAATAGTAGTACATATAGTATGTATATAATAAATTCATACTTCATATTAATACTTCAAACGTAAATACAAAAAAATTAATTTAATTAATCAAGTGATTAATGTGAGTAAATGAGTGAGTGAGTGAGTGAGTTATGTATATTCGGCTAAAAGATATTTTTTTTAAAAAAAAGTTTATAATTAGAAAAAAATTGAATTAATTAAACAAGTTAATATGCTTTATGAGTCAAATTGATTAGTAATAATAATTAATAACATTTATTTTATTATAAATGTATTAATAAAAAAAATTTTCATATAAATGAACAAATTTTTACAATTTCTGATCATTTCGGCATATACATGATTGGTGCTATATCAATTGTACACACCAATATTGACATATGTCAAAGATAGTGTCGACCGCTAAAAATATATATAGGCGTTTATGGTACCATCGGGTTATGTATACTCGGCTAGAAGATATTTTTTTAAAAAAATATTAATAATTCGAAAAAAATTTAATTAATTAAATAAATTATTATGCTTTATTAGTCAAACTAATTAGTAATAATAATTAATAACATTTATTTTAATATAAATG
>CAXAQU010000192.1:0-168314 GCA_963971155.1 Anthrax anthrax
ACTGGAACACGAGATTTTTCAAATATTCTCGATACAGGCCGTATGTACCAGTGAAATGTAAGTAAAACCACTGGAACGCTTTATTTTTCCAAGATTCTTCATTTCGCCTGATATTTCAGAGGAAATTGAGAAAAAACTATTGGAACACGAGATTTTTCAAATATTCTCGATACCGCCTGTTTGTACCAGTGAAATGTAAGTAAAACCACTGGAACGCTTTATTTGTCCAAAATTCTTCATTTCGCCTGATATTTCAGAGGAAATTGAGAAAAAAAAGCTGGAACACGAGATTTCTCAAATATTCTCAGTACCGGCCGTTTGTACCAGTGAAATGTAAGTAAAACCACTGGAACGCTTTATTTGTCGAAAATTCTTCATTTCACCTGATATTTCAGAAGAAATTGAGAAAAAACTGCTGGAACACGAGATTTTTCAAATATTCTCGATACTGGCCGTTTGTACCAGTGAAAAGTAAGTAAAACAACTGGAAAATCTTATTTGTCGAAAATTCTTCATTTCGCCTGATATTTCAGAGGAAATTGAGAACAAATTGCTGGAAACACGAAATTTTTCAAATATTCTCGATACCGCCTGTTTGTACCAGTGAAATGTAAGTAAAACCACTGGAACGCTTTATTTGTCGAAAATTCTTCATTTCACCTGATATTTCAGAGGAAATTGAGAAAAAACTGCTGGAACACGAGATTTTTCAAATATTCTCGATACTGGCCGTTTGTACCAGTGAAAACTAAGTAAAACAACTGGAAAATCTTATTTGTCGAAAATTCTTCATTTCGCCTGATATTTCAGAGAAATTGAGAACAAATTGCTGGAACACGAAATTTTTCAAATATTCTCGATACCGCCTATTTGTACCAGTGAAATGTAAGTAAAACCACCGGAACGTCTTATTTGTCGAAAATTCTTCATTTCGCCTGATATTTCAGCGGAAATTGAGAAAAAACTGCTGGAACACGAGATTTTTCAAATATTCTCGATACTGGCCGTTTGTACCAGTGAAAAGTAAGTAAAACAACTGGAAAATCTTATTTGTCGAAAATTCTTCATTTCGCCTGATATTTCAGAGGAAATTGAGAACAAATTGCTGGAACACGATATTTTTCAAACATTCTCGATACTGGCCGTTTGTACCAGTGAAATGTAAGTAAAACCACTGGAACGTCTTATTTGTCGAAAATACTTCATTTCGCCTGATATTTCAGAGGAAATTGAGAAAAAACTGCTGGAACACGAGATTTTTCAAATATTCTCGATACTGGCCGTTTGTACCAGTGAAGTGTAAGTAAAACCACTGGAACGTCTTATTTTTCCAAGATTCTTCATTTCGCCTGATATTTCAGGGGAAATTAAGAAAAAACTACTGGAACACGAGATTTTTCAAATATTCTCGATACTGGCCGTTTGTATTAGTGAAATGTAAGTAAAACCACTGGAACGTCTTATTTGTCGAAAATTCTTCATTTCGCCTGATATTTCAGAGGAAATTGAGAAAAAACTATTGCAACACGAGATTTTTAAAATATTCTCGATACTGGCCGTTTGTACCAGTGAAATGTAAGTGAAACCACTTCAACACTTTATTTTTCAAAGATTCTTCATTTAGCCTGATATTTCAGAGGAAATTGAGAAAAAACTACTGGAACACGAGATTTTTCAAATATTCTCGATACAGGCCGTATGCACCAGTGAAATGTAAGTAAAACCACTGGAACGCTTTATTTTTCCAAGATTCTTCATTTCGCCTGATATTTCAGAGGAAATTGAGAAAAAACTATTGGAACACGAGATTTTTCAAATATTCTCGATACCGCCTGTTTGTACCAGTGAAATGTAAGTAAAACCACTGGAACGCTTTATTTGTCGAAAATTCTTCATTTCGCCTGATATTTCAGAGGAAATTGAGAAAAAAAAGCTGGAACACGAGATTTCTCAAATATTCTCAGTACCTGCCGTTTTGTACCAGTGAAATGTAAGTAAAACCACTGGAACGCTTTATTTGTCGAAAATTCTTCATTTCGCCTGATATTTCAGAGGAAATTGAGAACAAATTGCTGGAACACGAAATTTTTCAAATATTCTCGATACCGCCTATTTGTACCAGTGAAATGTAAGTAAAACCACCGGAACGTCTTATTTGTCGAAAATTCTTCATTTCGCCTGATATTTCAGCGGAAATTGAGAAAAAACTGCTGGAACACGAGATTTTTCAAATATTCTCGATACTGGCCGTTTGTACCAGTGAAAAGTAAGTAAAACAACTGGAAAATCTTATTTGTCGAAAATTCTTCATTTCGCCTGATATTTCAGAGGAAATTGAGAACAAATTGCTGGAACACGATATTTTTTCAAACATTCTCGATACTGGCCGTTTGTACCAGTGAAATGTAAGTAAAACCACTGGAACGTCTTATTTGTCGAAAATACTTCATTTCGCCTGATATTTCAGAGGAAATTGAGAAAAAACTGCTGGAACACGAGATTTTTCAAATATTCTCGATACTGTCCGTTTGTACCAGTGAAGTGTAAGTAAAACCACTGGAACGTCTTATTTTTCCAAGATTCTTCATTTCGCCTGATATTTCAGGGGAAATTAAGAAAAAACTACTGGAACACGAGATTTTTCAAATATTCTCGATACTGGCCGTTTGTATTAGTGAAATGTAAGTAAAACCACTGGAACGTCTTATTTGTCGAAAATTCTTCATTTCGCCTGATATTTCAGAGGAAATTGAGAAAAAACTATTGCAACACGAGATTTTTAAAATATTCTCGATACTGGCCGTTTGTACCAGTGAAATGTAAGTGAAACCACTTCAACACTTTATTTTTCAAAGATTCTTCATTTCGCCTGATATTTCAGAGGAAATTGAGAAAAAACTACTGGAACACGAGATTTTTCAAATATTCTCGATACAGGCCGTATGTACCAGTGAAATGTAAGTAAAACCACTGGAACGCTTTATTTTTCCAAGATTCTTCATTTCGCCTGATATTTCAGAGGAAATTGAGAAAAAACTATTGGAACACGAGATTTTTCAAATATTCTCGATACCGCCTGTTTGTACCAGTGAAATGTAAGTAAAACCACTGGAACGCTTTATTTGTCCAAAATTCTTCATTTCGCCTGATATTTCAGAGGAAATTGAGAAAAAAAAGCTGGAACACGAGATTTCTCAAATATTCTCAGTACCTGCCGTTTTGTACCAGTGAAATGTAAGTAAAACCACTGGAACGCTTTATTTGTCGAAAATTCTTCATTTCACCTGATATTTCAGAAGAAATTGAGAAAAAACTGCTGGAACACGAGATTTTTCAAATATTCTCGATACTGGCCGTTTGTACCAGTGAAAAGTAAGTAAAACAACTGGAAAATCTTATTTGTCGAAAATTCTTCATTTCGCCTGATATTTCAGAGGAAATTGAGAACAAATTGCTGGAACACGAAATTTTTCAAATATTCTCGATACCGCCTGTTTGTACCAGTGAAATGTAAGTAAAACCACTGGAACGCTTTATTTGTCGAAAATTCTTCATTTCACCTGATATTTCAGAGGAAATTGAGAAAAAACTGCTGGAACACGAGATTTTTCAAATATTCTCGATACTGGCCGTTTGTACCAGTGAAAACTAAGTAAAACAACTGGAAAATCTTATTTGTCGAAAATTCTTCATTTCGCCTGATATTTCAGAGGAAATTGAGAACAAATTGCTGGAACACGAAATTTTTCAAATATTCTCGATACCGCCTATTTGTACCAGTGAAATGTAAGTAAAACCACCGGAACGTCTTATTTGTCGAAAATTCTTCATTTCGCCTGATATTTCAGAGGAAATTGAGAAAAAATTGCTGGAACACGATATTTTTCAAACATTCTCGATACTGGCCGTTTGTACCAGAGAAATGTAAGTAAAACCACTGGAACGTCTTATTTGTCGATAATTCTTCATTTCGCTTGATATTTCAGAGGAAATTAAGAAAAAACTGCTGGAACACGAAATTTTTCAAATATTCTCGATACCGCCTGTTTGTACCAGTGAAATGTAAGTAAAACCACTGGAACGCTTTATTTGTCGAAAATTCTTCATTTCGCCTGATATTTCAGAGAAAATTGAGAAAAAAAAGCTGGAACACGAGATTTCTCAAATATTCTCAGTACCTGCCGTCTGTACCAGTGAAATGTAAGTAAAACCACTGGAACGCTTTATTTGTCGAAAATTCTTCATTTAGCCTGATATTTCAGAGGAAATTGAGAAAAAACTGCTGGAACACGAAATTTTTCAAATATTCTCGATACCGCCTGTTTGTACCAGTAAAATGTAAGTAAAACCACTGGAACGCTTTATTTGTCGAAAATTCTTCATTTCACCTGATATTTCAGAGGAAATTGAGAAAAAACTGCTGGAACACAAGATTTTTCAAATATTCTCGATACTGGCCGTTTGTACCAGTGAAAAGTAAGTAAAACAACTGGAAAATCTTATTTGTCGAAAATTCTTCATTTCGCCTGATATTTCAGAGGAAATTGAGAACAAATTGCTGGAACACGATATTTTTCAAACATTCTCGATACTGGCCGTTTGTACCAGTGAAATGTAAGTAAAACCACTGGAACGTCTTATTTGTCGAAAATTCTTCATTTCGCCTGATATTTCAGAGGAAATTGAGAAAAAACTGCTTGAACACGAGATTTTTCAAATATTCTCGATACTGGCCGTTTGTACCAGTGAAATGTAAGTAAAACCACTGGAACGTCTTATTTGTCGAAAATTCTTCATTTCGCCTGATATTTCAGAGGAAATTGAGAAAAAACTATTGCAACACGAGATTTTTAAAATATCCTCGATACTGGCCGTTTGTATCAGTGAAATGTAAGTAAAACCACTGGAACGTCTTATTTTTCCAAGATTCTTCATTTCGCCTGATATTTCAGAGGAAAAAGAGAAAAAACTACTGGAACACGAGATTTTTCAAATATTCTCGATACTGGCCGTTTGTACCAGTGAAGTGTAAGTAAAACCACTGGAACGTCTTATTTGTCGAAAATTCTTCATTTCGCCTGATATTTCAGAGGAAATTGAGAAAAAACTATTGCAACACGAGATTTTTAAAATATTCTCGATACTGGCCGTTTGTACCAGTGAAATGTAAGTGAAACCACTTCAACACTTTATTTTTCAAAGATTCTTCATTTAGCCTGATATTTCAGAGGAAATTGAGAAAAAACTACTGGAACACGAGATTTTTCAAATATTCTCGATACTGGCCGTTTGTACCAGTGAATTGTAAGTAAAACCACTGGAACGTCTTATTTTTCCAAGATTCTTCATTTCGCCTGATATTTCAGAGGAAAAAGAGAAAAAACTACTGGAACACGAGATTTTTCAAATATTCTCGATACTGGCCGTTTGTACCAGTGAAGTGTAAGTAAAACCACTGGAACGTCTTATTTGTCGAAAATTCTTCATTTCGCCTGATATTTCAGAGGAAATTGAGAAAAAACTATTGCAACACGAGATTTTTAAAATATTCTCGATACTGGCCGTTTGTACCAGTGAAATGTAAGTGAAACCACTTCAACACTTTATTTTTCAAAGATTCTTCATTTAGCCTGATATTTCAGAGGAAATTGAGAAAAAACTACTGGAACACGAGATTTTTCAAATATTCTCGATACAGGCCGTATGCACCAGTGAAATGTAAGTAAAACCACTGGAACGCTTTATTTTTCCAAGATTCTTCATTTCGCCTGATATTTCAGAGGAAATTGAGAAAAAACTATTGGAACACGAGATTTTTCAAATATTCTCGATACCGCCTGTTTGTACCAGTGAAATGTAAGTAAAACCACTGGAACGCTTTATTTGTCGAAAATTCTTCATTTCGCCTGATATTTCAGAGGAAATTGAGAAAAAAAAGCTGGAACACGAGATTTCTCAAATATTCTCAGTACCTGCCGTTTGTACCAGTGAAATGTAAGTAAAACCACTGGAACGCTTTATTTGTCGAAAATTCTTCATTTAGCCTGATATTTCAGAGAAAAATGAGGTAAAACTACTGGAAAACGAGATTGTTCAAATATTGTGGATACTGCCCGTTTGTACCAGTGAAATGTAAGTACGACTTATTTGTCGAAAATTCTTCATTTCACCTGATATTTCAGCGGAAATTGAGAAAAAACTGCTGGAACACGAGATTTTTCAAATATTCTCGATACTGGCCGTTTGTACCAGTGAAAAGTAAGTAAAACAACTGGAAAATCTTATTTGTCGAAAATTCTTCATTTCGCCTGATATTTCAGAGGAAATTGAGAACAAATTGCTGGAACACGATATTTTTCAAACATTCTCGATACTGGCCGTTTGTACCAGTGAAATGTAAGTAAAACCACTGGAACGTCTTATTTGTCGAAAATACTTCATTTCGCCTGATATTTCAGAGGAAATTGAGAAAAAACTGCTGGAACACGAGATTTTTCAAATATTCTCGATACTGGCCGTTTGTACCAGTGAAGTGTAAGTAAAACCACTGGAACGTCTTATTTTTCCAAGATTCTTCATTTCGCCTGATATTTCAGAGGAAATTGAGAAAAAACTGCTGGAACACGATATTTTTCAAACATTCTCGATACTGGCCGTTTGTACCAGTGAAATGTAAGTAAAACCACTGGAACGTCTTATTTGTCGAAAATTCTTCATTTCGCCTGATATTTCAGAGGAAATTGAGAAAAAGCTGCTTGAACGCGAGATTTTTCAAATATTCTCGATACTGGCCGTTTGTACCAGTGAAATGTAAGTAAAACCACTGGAACGTCTTATTTGTCGAAAATTCTTCATTTCGCCTGATATTTCAGAGGAAATTGAGAAAAAACTATTGCAACACGAGATTTTTAAAATATCCTCGATACTGGCCGTTTGTACCAGTGAAATGTAAGTGAAACCACTTCAACACTTTATTTTTCAAAGATTCTTCATTTCGCCTGATATTTCAAAGGAAATTGAGAAAAAACTGCTTGAACACGAGATTTTTCAAATATTCTCGATACTGGCCGTTTGTACCAGTGAAATGTAAGTAAAACCACTGGAACGTCTTATTTGTCGAAAATTGTTCATTTCGCCTGATATTTCAAAGGAAATTGAGAAAAAACTATTGCAACACGAGATTTTTAAAATATTCTCGATACTGGCCGTTTGTACCAGTGAAATGTAAGTGAAACCACTTCAACACTTTATTTTTCAAAGATTCTTCATTTCGCCTGATATTTCAGAGGAAATTGAGAAAAAACTATTGGAACACGAGATTTTTCAAATATTCTCGATACAGGCCGTATGTAAAAGTGAAATGTAAGTAAAACCACTGGAACGCTTTATTTTTCCAAGATTCTTCATTTCGCCTGATATTTCAAAGGAAATTGAGGAAAAACTACTGGAACACGAGATTTTTCAAATATTCTCGATACTAGCCGTTTGTACCAGTGAAGTGTAAGTAAAACCACTGGAACGTCTTATTTTTCCAAGATTCTTCATTTCGCCTGATATTTCAGAGGAAAATGAGGAAAAACTATTGGAACACGAGATTTTTCAAATATTCTCGATACTGGCCGTTTGTACCAGTGAAGTGTAAGTAAAACCACTAGAACGCTTTATTTGTCGAAAATTCTTCATTTAGCCTGATATTTCAGAGGAAAATGAGGAAAAACTACTGGAAAACGAGATTGTTCAAATATTGTGGATACTGCCCGTTTGTACCAGTGAAATGTAAGTACGACTTATTTGTCGAAAATTCTTCATTTCACCTGATATTTCAGCGGAAATTGAGAAAAAACTGCTGGAACACGAGATTTTTCAAATATTCTCGATACTGGCCGTTTGTACCAGTGAAAAGTAAGTAAAACAACTGGAAAATCTTATTTGTCGAAAATTCTTCATTTCGCCTATTATTTCAGAGGAAATTGAGAACAAATTGCTGGAACACGATATTTTTCAAACATTCTCGATACTGGCCGTTTGTACCAGTGAAATGTAAGTAAAACCACTGGAACGTCTTATTTGTCGAAAATACTTCATTTCGCCTGATATTTCAGAGGAAATTGAGAAAAAACTGCTGGAACACGAGATTTTTCAAATATTATCGATACTGGCCGTTTGTACCAGTGAAGTGTAAGTAAAACCACTGGAACGTCTTATTTTTCCAAGATTCTTCATTTCGCCTGATATTTCAGAGGAAATTGAGAAAAAACTGCTGGAACACGAGATTTTTCAAATATTCTCGATACTGGCCGTTTGTACCAGTGAAAAGTAAGTAAAACAACTGGAAAATTTTATTTGTCGAAAATTCTTCATTTCGCCTGATATTTCGAGGAAATTGAGAACAAATTGCTGGAACACGATATTTTTCAAACATTCTCGATACTGGCCGTTTGTACCAGTGAAATGTAAGTAAAACCACTGGAACGTCTTATTTGTCGAAAATACTTCATTTCGCCTGATATTTCAGAGGAAATTGAGAAAAAACTGCTGGAACACGAGATTTTTCAAATATTCTCGATACTGGCCGTTTGTACCAGTGAAGTGTAAGTAAAACCACTGGAACGTCTTATTTTTCCAAGATTCTTCATTTCGCCTGATATTTCAGAGGAAATTGAGAAAAAACTGCTGGAACACGCGATTTTTCAAATATTCTCGATACTGGCCGTTTGTACCAGTGAAGTGTAAGTAAAACCACTGGAACGTCTTATTTGTCGAAAATTCTTCATTTCGCCTGATATTTCAGAGGAAATTGAGAAAAAACTATTGCAACACGAGATTTTTAAAATATCCTCGATACTGGCCGTTTGTACCAGTGAAATGTAAGTGAAACCACTTCAACACTTTATTTTTCAAAGATTCTTCATTTCGCCTGATATTTCAGAGGAAATTGAGAAAAAACTGCTTGAACACGAGATTTTTCAAATATTCTCGATACTGGCCGTTTGTACCAGTGAAATATAAGTAAAACCACTGGAACATCTTATTTGTCGAAAATTCTTCATTTCGCCTGATATTTCAAAGGAAATTGAGAAAAAACTATTGCAACACGAGATTTTTAAAATATTCTCGATACTGGCCGTTTGTACCAGTGAAATGTAAGTGAAACCACTTCAACACTTTATTTTTCAAAGATTCTTCATTTCGCCTGATATTTCAGAGGAAATTGAGAAAAAACTACTGGAACACGAGATTTTTCAAATATTCTCGATACAGGCCGTATGTAAAAGTGAAATGTAAGTAAAACCACTGGAACGCTTTATTTTTCCAAGATTCTTCATTTCGCCTGATATTTCAAAGGAAATTGAGGAAAAACTACTGGAACACGAGATTTTTCAAATATTCTCGATACTAGCCGTTTGTACCAGTGAAGTGTAAGTAAAACCACTGGAACGTCTTATTTTTCCAAGATTCTTCATTTCGCCTGATATTTCAGAGGAAAATGAGGAAAAACTATTGGAACACGAGATTTTTCAAATATTCTCGATACTGGCCGTTTGTACCAGTGAAGTGTAAGTAAAACCACTGGAACGTCTTATTTGTCGAAAATTCTTCATTTCGCCTGATATTTCAGAGGAAATTGAGGAAAAACTACTGGAACACGAGATTTTTCAAATATTCTCGATACTAGCCGTTTGTTCCAGTAAAATGTAAGTAAAACCACTGGAACGTCTTATTTGTCGAAAATACTTCATTTCGCCTGCTATTTCAGAGGAAATTTAGAAAAAACTACTGGAACACGAGATTTTTCAAATACTCTCGATACTGGCCGTTTGTTCAAGTGAAATGTAAGTAAAACCACTAGAACGCTTAATTTTTCAGATTCTTTATTTCGCCTGATATTTCAGATAAAATTGAGGAAAAACTACTGGAACACGAGATTTTTCAAATATTCTCGATACTGGCCGTTTGTACCAGTGAAGTGTAAGTAAAACCACTGGAACGTCTTATTTTTCCATGATTCTTCATTTCGCCTGATATTTCAGAAGAAAATGAGAAAAAACTACTGGAACACGAGATTTTTCAAATATTCTCGATACTGGCCGTTTGTACCAGTGAAGTGTAAGTAAAACCACTGGAACGTCTTATTTGTCGAAAATTCTTCATTTCGCCTGATATTTCAGAGGAAAATGAGAAAAAACTACTGGAACACGAGATTTTTCAAATATTCTCGATACTGGCCGTTTGTACCAGTGAAGTGTAAGTAAAACCACTGGAACGTCTTATTTGTCGAAAATTCTTCATTTCGCCTGATATTTCAGAGGAAATTGAGAAAAAACTGCTTGAACACAAGATTTTTCAAATATTCTCGATACTGGCCGTTTGTACCAGTGAAGCGTAAGTAAAACCACTGGAACGTCTTATTTGTCCAAGATTCTTCATTTCGCCTGATATTTCAGAGGAAATTGAGAAAAAACTACTGGAACACGAGATTTTTCAAATATTCTCGATACTGTCCGTTTGTACCAGTGAAATGTAAGTAAAACCACTGGAACGTCTTATTTGTCCAAAATTCTTCCTTTCGCCTGATATTTCAGAGGAAATTGAGAAAGAACTATTGCAACACGAGATTTTTAAAATATTCTCGATACTGGCCGTTTGTACCAGTGAAATGTAAGTGAAACCACTTCAACACTTTATTTTTCAAAGATTCTTCATTTCGCCTGATATTTCAGAGGAAATTGAGAAAAAACTACTGGAACACGAGATTTTTCAAATATTCTCGATACTAGCCGTTTGTACCAGTGAAGGGTAAGTAAAACCACTGGAACGTTTTATTTTTCCAAGATTCTTCATTTCGCCTGATATTTCAGAGGAAAGAGAGAAAAAACTACTGGAACACGAGATTTTTCAAATATTCTCGATACTGGCCGTTTGTACCAGTGAAGTGTAAGTAAAACCACTGGAACGTCTTATTTGTCGAAAATTCTTCATTTCGCCTGATATTTCAGAGGAAATTGAGGAAAAACTACTGGAACACGAGATTTTTCAAATATTCTCGATACTAGCCGTTTGTTCCAGTGAAATGTAAGTAAAACCACTGGAACGTCTTATTTGTCGAAAATACTTCATTTCGCCTGATAGTTCAGAGGAAATTTAGAAAAAACTACTGGAACACGAGATTTTTCAAATATTCTCGATACTGGCCGTTTGTACCAGTGAAGTGTAAGTAAAACCACTGGAACGTCTTATTTTTCCATGATTCTTCATTTCGCCTGATATTTCAGAAGAAAATGAGAAAAAAATACTGGAACACGAGATTTTTCAAATATTCTCGATACTGGCCGTTTGTACCAGTGAAGTGTAAGTAAAACCACTGGAACGTCTTATTTGTCGAAAATTCTTCATTTCGCCTGATATTTCAGAGGAAATTGAGGAAAAACTACTGGAACACGAGATTTTTCAAATATTCTCGATACTAGCCGTTTGTTCCAGTGAAATGTAAGTAAAACCACTGGAACGTCTTATTTGTCGAAAATTCTTCATTTCGCCTGATATTTCAGAGGAAATTGAGAAAAAACTGCTTGAACACGAGATTTTTCAAATATTCTCGATACTGGCCGTTTGTACCAGTGAAGTGTAAGTAAAACCACTGGAACGTCTTATTTTTCCAAGATTCTTCATTTCGCCTGATATTTCAGAGGAAATTGAGAAAAAACTGCTGGAACACGAGATTTTTCAAATATTCTCGATACTGGCCGTTTGTACCAGTGAAAAGTAAGTAAAACAACTGGAAAATCTTATTTGTCGAAAATTCTTCATTTCGCCTGATATTTCGAGGAAATTGAGAACAAATTGCTGGAACACGATATTTTTCAAACATTCTCGATACTGGCCGTTTGTACCAGTGAAATGTAAGTAAAACCACTGGAACGTCTTATTTGTCGAAAATTCTTCATTTCGCCTGATATTTCAGAGGAAAGAGAGAAAAAACTACTGGAACACGAGATTTTTCAAATATTCTCGATACTGGCCGTTTGTACCAGTGAAGTGTAAGTAAAACCACTGGAACGTCTTATTTGTCGAAAATTCTTCATTTCGCCTGATATTTCAGCAGAAATTGAGGAAAAACTACTGGAACACGAGATTTTTCAAATATTCTCGATACTAGCCGTTTGTTCCAGTGAAATGTAAGTAAAACCACTGGAACGTCTTATTTGTCGAAAATACTTCATTTCGCCTGATAGTTCAAAGGAAATTTAGAAAAAACTACTGGAACACGAGATTTTTCAAATATTCTCGATACTGGCCGTTTGTACCAGTGAAGTATAAGTAAAACCACTGGAACGTCTTATGTTTCCATGATTCTTCATTTCGCCTGATATTTCAGAAGAAAATGAGAAAAAAATACTGGAACACGAGATTTTTCAAATATTCTCGATACTGGCCGTTTGTACCAGTGAAGTGTAAGTAAAACCACTGGAACGTCTTATTTGTCGAAAATTCTTCATTTCGCCTGATATTTCAGAGGAAATTGAGGAAAAACTACTGGAACACGAGATTTTTCAAATATTCTCGATACTAGCCGTTTTTTCCAGTGAAATGTAAGTAAAACCACTGGAACGTCTTATTTGTCGAAAATACTTCATTTCGCCTGATATTTCAGAGGAAATTGAGAAAAAACTGCTTGAACACGAGATTTTTCAAATATTCTCGATACTGGCCGTTTGTACCAGTGAAGTGTAAGTAAAACCACTGGAACGTCTTATTTTTCCATGATTCTTCATTTCGCCTGATATTTCAGAAGAAAATGAGAAAAAAATACTGGAACACGAGATTTTTCAAATATTCTCGATACTGGCCGTTTGTACCAGTGAAGTGTAAGTAAAACCACTGGAACGTCTTATTTGTCGAAAATTCTTCATTTCGCCTGATAGTTCAGAGGAAATTTAGAAAAAACTACTGGAACACGAGATTTTTCAAATATTCTCGATACTGGCCGTTTGTACCAGTGAAGTGTAAGTAAAACCACTGGAACGTCTTATTTTTCCATGATTCTTCATTTCGCCTGATATTTCAGAAGAAAATGAGAAAAAAATACTGGAACACGAGATTTTTCAAATATTCTCGATACTGGCCGTTTGTACCAGTGAAGTGTAAGTAAAACCACTGGAACGTCTTATTTGTCGAAAATTCTTCATTTCGCCTGATATTTCAGAGGAAATTGAGGAAAAACTACTGGAACACGAGATTTTTCAAATATTCTCGATACTAGCCGTTTGTTCCAGTGAAATGTAAGTAAAACCACTGGAACGTCTTATTTGTCGAAAATACTTCATTTCGCCTGATATTTCAGAGGAAATTGAGAAAAAACTGCTTGAACACGAGATTTTTCAAATATTCTCGATACTGGCCGTTTGTACCAGTGAAGTGTAAGTAAAACCACTGGAACGTCTTATTTTTCCAAGATTCTTCATTTCGCCTGATATTTCAGAGGAAATTGAGAAAAAACTGCTGGAACACGAGATTTTTCAAATATTCTCGATACTGGCCGTTTGTACCAGTGAAAAGTAAGTAAAACAACTGGAAAATCTTATTTGTCGAAAATTCTTCATTTCGCCTGATATTTCGAGGAAATTGAGAACAAATTGCTGGAACACGATATTTTTCAAACATTCTCGATACTGGCCGTTTGTACCAGTGAAATGTAAGTAAAACCACTGGAACGTCTTATTTGTCGAAAATTCTTCATTTCGCCTGATATTTCAGAGGAAAGAGAGAAAAAACTACTGGAACACGAGATTTTTCAAATATTCTCGATACTGGCCGTTTGTACCAGTGAAGTGTAAGTAAAACCACTGGAACGTCTTATTTGTCGAAAATTCTTCATTTCGCCTGATATTTCAGAGGAAATTGAGGAAAAAATACTGGAAGACGAGATTTTTCAAATATTCTCGATACTAGCCGTTTGTTCCAGTGAAATGTAAGTAAAACCACTGGAACGTCTTATTTGTCGAAAATACTTCATTTCGCCTGATAGTTCAGAGGAAATTTAGAAAAAACTACTGGAACACGAGATTTTTCAAATATTCTCGATACTGGCCGTTTGTACCAGTGAAGTGTAAGTAAAACCACTGGAACGTCTTATTTTTCCATGATTCTTCATTTCGCCTGATATTTCAGAAGAAAATGAGAAAAAAATACTGGAACACGAGATTTTTCAAATATTCTCGATACTGGCCGTTTGTACCAGTGAAATGTAAGTGAAACCACTTCAACACTTTATTTTTCAAAGATTCTTCATTTCGCCTGATATTTCAGAGGAAATTGAGAAAAAACTACTGGAACACTAGATTTTTCAAATATTCTCGATACTAGCCGTTTGTACCAGTGAAGGGTAAGTAAAACCACTGGAACGTTTTATTTTTCCAAGATTCTTCATTTCGCCTGATATTTCAGAGGAAAGAGAGAAAAAACTACTGGAACACGAGATTTTTCAAATATTCTCGATACTGGCCGTTTGTACCAGTGAAGTGTAATTAATACCACTGGAACGTCTTATTTGTCGAAAATTCTTCATTTCGCCTGATATTTCAGAGGAAATTGAGGAAAAACTACTGGAACACGAGATTTTTCAAATATTCTCGATACTAGCCGTTTGTTCCAGTGAAATGTAAGTAAAACCACTGGAACGTCTTATTTGTCGAAAATACCTCATTTCGCCTGATATTTCAGAGGAAATTGAGAAAAAACTGCTGGAACACGAGATTTTTCAAATATTCTCGATACTGGCCGTTTGTACCAGTGAAAAGTAAGTAAAACAACTGGAAAATCTTATTTGTCGAAAATTCTTCATTTCGCCTGATATTTCGAGGAAATTGAGGAAAAACTACTGGAACACGAGATTTTTCAAATATTCTCGATACTAGCCGTTTGTTCCAGTGAAATGTAAGTAAAACCACTGGAACGTCTTATTTGTCGAAAATACCTCATTTCGCCTGATATTTCAGAGGAAATTGAGAAAAAACTGCTGGAACACGAGATTTTTCAAATATTCTCGATACTGGCCGTTTGTACCAGTGAAAAGTAAGTAAAACAACTGGAAAATCTTATTTGTCGAAAATTCTTCATTTCGCCTGATATTTCGAGGAAATTGAGAACAAATTGCTGGAACACGATATTTTTCAAACATTCTCGATACTGGCCGTTTGTACCAGTGAAATGTAAGTAAAACCACTGGAACGTCTTATTTGTCGAAAATTCTTCATTTCGCCTGATATTTCAGAGGAAAGAGAGAAAAAACTACTGGAACACGAGATTTTTCAAATATTCTCGATACTGGCCGTTTGTACCAGTGAAGTGTAAGTAAAACCACTGGAACGTCTTATTTGTCGAAAATTCTTCATTTCGCCTGATATTTCAGAGGAAATTGAGGAAAAACTACTGGAACACGAGATTTTTCAAATATTCTCGATACTAGCCGTTTGTTCCAGTGAAGTGTAATTAATACCACTGGAACGTCTTATTTGTCGAAAATTCTTCATTTCGCCTGATATTTCAGAGGAAATTGAGAAAAAACTACTGGAACACTAGATTTTTCAAATATTCTCGATACTAGCCGTTTGTACCAGTGAAGGGTAAGTAAAACCACTGGAACGTTTTATTTTTCCAAGATTCTTCATTTCGCCTGATATTTCAGAGGAAAGAGAGAAAAAACTACTGGAACACGAGATTTTTCAAATATTCTCGATACTGGCCGTTTGTACCAGTGAAGTGTAATTAATACCACTGGAACGTCTTATTTGTCGAAAATTCTTCATTTCGCCTGATATTTCAGAGGAAATTGAGGAAAAACTACTGGAACACGAGATTTTTCAAATATTCTCGATACTGGCCGTTTGTACCAGTGAAGTGTAATTAATACCACTGGAACGTCTTATTTGTCGAAAATTCTTCATTTCGCCTGATATTTCAGAGGAAATTGAGGAAAAACTACTGGAACACGAGATTTTTCAAATATTCTCGATACTAGCCGTTTGTTCCAGTGAAATGTAAGTAAAACCACTGGAACGTCTTATTTGTCGAAAATACCTCATTTCGCCTGATATTTCAGAGGAAATTGAGAAAAAACTGCTGGAACACGAGATTTTTCAAATATTCTCGATACTGGCCGTTTGTACCAGTGAAAAGTAAGTAAAACAACTGGAAAATCTTATTTGTCGAAAATTCTTCATTTCGCCTGATATTTCGAGGAAATTGAGAACAAATTGCTGGAACACGATATTTTTCAAACATTCTCGATACTGGCCGTTTGTACCAGTGAAATGTAAGTAAAACCACTGGAACGTCTTATTTGTCGAAAATTCTTCATTTCGCCTGATATTTCAGAGGAAAGAGAGAAAAAACTACTGGAACACGAGATTTTTCAAATATTCTCGATACTGGCCGTTTGTACCAGTGAAGTGTAAGTAAAACCACTGGAACGTCTTATTTGTCGAAAATTCTTCATTTCGCCTGATATTTCAGAGGAAATTGAGGAAAAACTACTGGAACACGAGATTTTTCAAATATTCTCGATACTAGCCGTTTGTTCCAGTGAAATGTAAGTAAAACCACTGGAACGTCTTATTTGTCGAAAATACTTCATTTCGCCTGATAGTTCAGAGGAAATTTAGAAAAAACTACTGGAACACGAGATTTTTCAAATATTCTCGATACTGGCCGTTTGTACCAGTGAAGTGTAAGTAAAACCACTGGAACGTCTTATTTTTCCATGATTCTTCATTTCGCCTGATATTTCAGAAGAAAATGAGAAAAAAATACTGGAACACGAGATTTTTCAAATATTCTCGATACTGGCCGTTTGTACCAGTGAAGTGTAAGTAAAACCACTGGAACCTCTTATTTGTCGAAAATTCTTCATTTCGCCTGATATTTCAGAGGAAATTGAGGAAAAACTACTGGAACACGAGATTTTTCAAATATTCTCGATACTAGCCGTTTGTTCCAGTGAAATGTAAGTAAAACCACTGGAACGTCTTATTTGTCGAAAATACTTCATTTCGCCTGATATTTCAGAGGAAATTGAGAAAAAACTGCTTGAACACGAGATTTTTCAAATATTCTCGATACTGGCCGTTTGTACCAGTGAAGTGTAAGTAAAACCACTGGAACGTCTTATTTTTCCAAGATTCTTCATTTCGCCTGATATTTCAGAGGAAATTGAGAAAAAACTGCTGGAACACGAGATTTTTCAAATATTCTCGATACTGGCCGTTTGTACCAGTGAAAAGTAAGTAAAACAACTGGAAAATCTTATTTGTCGAAAATTCTTCATTTCGCCTGATATTTCGAGGAAATTGAGAACAAATTGCTGGAACACGAGATTTTTCAAATATTCTCGATACTGGCCGTTTGTACCAGTGAAATGTAAGTAAAACCACTGGAACGTCTTATTTGTCGAAAATTCTTCATTTCGCCTGATATTTCAGAGGAAATTGAGAAAGAACTATTGCAACACGAGATTTTTAAAATATTCTCGATACTGGCCGTTTGTACCAGTGAAATGTAAGTGAAACCACTTCAACACTTTATTTTTCAAAGATTCTTCATTTCGCCTGATATTTCAGAGGAAATTGAGAAAAAACTACTGGAACACGAGATTTTTCAAATATTCTCGATACTAGCCGTTTGTATCAGTGAAGGGTAAGTAAAACCACTGGAACGTCTTATTTTTCCAAGATTCTTCATTTCGCCTGATATTTCAGAGGAAAAAGAGAAAAAACTACTGGAACACGAGATTTTTCAAATATTCTCGATACTGGCCGTTTGTACCAGTGAAGTGTAAGTAAAACCACTGGAACGTCTTATTTGTCGAAAATTCTTCATTTCGCCTGATATTTCAGAGGAAATTGAGGAAAAACTACTGGAACACGAGATTTTTCAAATATTCTCGATACTAGCCGTTTGTTCCAGTGAAATGTAAGTAAAACCACTGGAACGTCTTATTTGTCGGAAATACTTCATTTCGCCTGATATTTCAGAGGAAATTGAGAAAAAACTGCTTGAACACGAGATTTTTCAAATATTCTCGATACTGGCCGTTTGTACCAGTGACGTGTAAGTAAAACCACTGGAACGTCTTATTTTTCCAAGATTCTTCATTTCGCCTGATATTTCAGAGGAAATTGAGAAAAAACTGCTGGAACACGAGATTTTTCAAATATTCTCGATACTGGCCGTTTGTACCAGTGAAAAGTAAGTAAAACAACTGGAAAATCTTATTTGTCGAAAATTCTTCATTTCGCCTGATATTTCGAGGAAATTGAGAACAAATTGCAGGAACACGATATTTTTCAAACATTCTCGATACTGGCCGTTTGTACCAGTGAAATGTAAGTAAAACCACTGGAACGTCTTATTTGTCGAAAATTCTTCATTTCGCCTGATATTTCAGAGGAAATTGAGGAAAAACTACTGGAACACGAGATTTTTCAAATATTCTCGATACTGGCCGTTTGTACCAGTGAAATGTAAGTAAAACCACTGGAACGTCTTATTTGTCGAAAATTCTTCATTTCGCCTGATATTTCAGAGGAAATTGAGAAAAAACTGCTTGAACACGAGATTTTTCAAATATTCTCGATACTGGCCGTTTGTACCAGTGAAATGTAAGTAAAACCACTGGAACGTCTTATTTGTCGAAAATTCTTCATTTCGCCTGATATTTCAGAGGAAATTGAGAAAGAACTATTGCAACACGAGATTTTTAAAATATTCTCGATACTGGCCGTTTGTACCAGTGAAATGTAAGTGAAACCACTTCAACACTTTATTTTTCAAAGATTCTTCATTTCGCCTGATATTTCAGAGGAAATTGAGAAAAAACTACTGGAACACGAGATTTTTCAAATATTCTCGATACTAGCCGTTTGTACCAGTGAAGGGTAAGTAAAACCACTGGAACGTCTTATTTTTCCAAGATTCTTCATTTCGCCTGATATTTCAGAGGAAAAAGAGAAAAAACTACTGGAACACGAGATTTTTCAAATATTCTCGATACTGGCCGTTTGTACCAGTGAAGTGTAAGTAAAACCACTGGAACGTCTTATTTGTCGAAAATTCTTCATTTCGCCTGATATTTCAGAGGAAATTGAGGAAAAACTACTGGAACACGAGATTTTTCAAATATTCTCGATACTAGCCGTTTGTTCCAGTGAAATGTAAGTAAAACCACTGGAACGTCTTATTTGTCGAAAATACTTCATTTCGCCTGATATTTCAGAGGAAATTGAGAAAAAACTGCTTGAACACGAGATTTTTCAAATATTCTCGATACTGGCCGTTTGTACCAGTGAAGTGTAAGTAAAACCACTGGAACGTCTTATTTTTCCAAGATTCTTCATTTCGCCTGATATTTCAGAGGAAATTGAGAAAAAACTGCTGGAACACGAGATTTTTCAAATATTCTCGATACTGGCCGTTTGTACCAGTGAAAAGTAAGTAAAACAACTGGAAAATCTTATTTGTCAAAAATTCTTCATTTCGCCTGATATTTCGAGGAAATTGAGAACAAATTGCTGGAACACGATATTTTTCAAACATTCTCGATACTGGCCGTTTGTACCAGTGAAATGTAAGTAAAACCACTGGAACGTCTTATTTGTCGAAAATTCTTCATTTCGCCTGATATTTCAGAGGAAATTGAGGAAAAACTACTGGAACACGAGATTTTTCAAATATTCTCGATACTAGCCGTTTGTTCCAGTGAAATGTAAGTAAAACCTCTGGAACGTCTTATTTGTCGAAAATACTTCATTTCGACTGATATTTCAGAGGAAATTGAGAAAAAAAAGCTGGAACACGAGATTTCTCAAATATTCTCAGTACCTGCCGTCTGTACCAGTGAAATGTAAGTAAAACCACTGGAACGCTTTATTTGTCGAAAATTCTTCATTTAGCCTGATATTTCAGAGGAAATTGAGGAAAAACTACTGGAAAACGAGATTGTTCAAATTGAAAAATCTCGTGTTCCAGCAGTTTTTTCTCAATTTCCTCTGAAATATCAGGTGAAATGAAGAATTTTCGACAAATAAGTCGTACTTACATTTCACTGGTACAAACGGGCAGTATCCACAATATTTGAACAATCTCGTTTTCCAGTAGTTTTTCCTCAATTTCCTCTGAAAAATCAGGCTAAATGAAGAATTTTCGACAAATAAAGCGTTCCAGTGGTTTTACTTACATTTCACTGGTACAAACGGCAGGTACTGAGAATATTTGAGAAATCTCGTGTTCCAGCTTTTTTTTCTCAATTTCCTCTGAAATATCAGGCGAAATGAAGAATTTTCGACAAATAAAGCGTTCCAGTGGTTTTACTTACATTTCACTGGTACAAACAAGCGGTATGGAGAATATTTGAAAAATTTCGTGTTCCAACAGTGTTTTCTCAATTTCCTCTGAAATATCAAGCGAAATGAAGAATTTTCGACAAATAAGACGTTCCAGTGGTTTTACTTACATTTCACTGGTACAAACGGCCAGTATCGAGAATGTTTGAAAATATCGTGTTCCAGCACTTTTTTCATTTCACTGTTCAAACGGCCAGTATCGAGATATTTGAAAAATCTCGTGTTCCAATAGTTTTTTCTCAATTTCCTCTGAAATATCAGGCGAAATGAAGAATCTTGGAAAAATAAAGCGTTCCAGTGGTTTTACTTACATTTCACTGGTACATACGGCCTGTATCGAGAATATTTGAAAAATCTCGTGTTCCAGTAGTTTTTTCTCAATTTCCTCTGAAATATCAGGCGAAATGAAGTATCTTTGAAAAATAAAGTGTTGAAGTGGTTTCACTTACATTTCACTGGTACAAACGGCCAATATCGAGAATATTTTAAAAATCTCGTGTTGCAATAGTTTTTTCTCAATTTCCTCTGAAATATCAGGCGAAATGAAGAATTTTTGACAAATAAGACGTTCCAGTGGTTTTAGTTACATTTCACTAATACAAACGGCCAGTATCGAGAATATTTGAAAAATCTCGTGTTCCAGTAGTTTTTTCTCAATTTCCTCTGAAATATCAGGCGAAATGAAGAATCTTGGAAAAATAAGACGTTCCAGTGGTTTTACTTACACTTCACTGGTACAAACGGCCAGTATCGAGAATATTTGAAAAATCTCGTGTTCAAGCAGTTTTTTCTCAATTTCCTCTGAAATATCAGGCGAAATGAAGAATTTTCGACAAATAAGTCGTACTTACATTTCACTGGTACAAACGGGCAGTATCCAGAATATTTGAACAATCTCGTTTTCCAGTAGTTTATCCTCAATTTCCTCTGAAATATCAGGCTAAATGAAGAATTTTCGACAAATAAGACGTTCCAGTGGTTTTACTTACATTTCACTGGTACAAACGGCAGGTACTGAGAATATTTGAGAAATCTCGTGTTGCATTAGTTTTTTCTCAATTTCCTCTGAAATATCAGGCGAAATGAAGAATTTTCGACAAATAAAGTGTTCCAGTGGTTTTACTTACATTTCACTGGTACAAACAGGCGGTATCGAGAATATTTGAAAAATTTCGTGTTCCAGCAGTTTTTTCTCAATTTCCTCTGAAATATCAAGCGAAATGAAGAATTTTCGACAAATAAGACGTTCCAGTGGTTTTACTTATATTTCACTGGTACAAACGGCCAGTATCGAGAATGTTTGAAAAATATCGTGTTCCAGTAGTTTTTCCTCAATTTCATCTGAAATATCAGGCGAAATAAAGAATCTGAAAAATAAAGCGTTCTAGTGGTTTTACTTACATTTCACTTGAACAAACGGCAGGTACTGAGAATATTTGAGAAATCTCGTGTTGCATTAGTTTTTTCTCAATTTCCTCTGAAATATCAGGCGAAATGAAGAATTTTCGACAAATAAAGTGTTCCAGTGGTTTTACTTACATTTCACTGGTACAAACAGGCGGTATCGAGAGTATTTGAAAAATCTCGTGTTCCAGTAGTTTTTTCTAAATTTCCTCTGAACTATCAGGCGAAATGAAGTATTTTCGACAAATAAGACGTTCCAGTGGTTTTACTTACATTTTACTGGTACAAACGGCCAGTATCGAGAATATTTGAAAAATCTCGTGTTCAAGCAGTTTTTTCTCAATTTCCTCTGAAATATCAGGCGAAATGAAGAATTTTCGACAAATAAGTCGTACTTACATTTCACTGGTACAAACGGGCAGTATCGAGATATTTGAAAAATCTTGTGTTCCAATAGTTTTTTCTCAATTTCCTCTGAAATATCAGGCGAAATGAAGAATTTTCGACAAATAAGACGTTCCAGTGGTTTTACTTACATTTCACTGGTACAAACGGCCAGTATCGAGAATATTTGAAAAATCTTGTGTTCCAGTAGTTTTTTCTCATTTCCCTCTGAAATATCAGGCGAAATGAAGAATCTTGGAAAAATAAAGCGTTCCAGTGGTTTTACTTACATTTCACTGGTACATACGGCCTGTATCGAGAATATTTGAAAAATCTCGTGTTCCAGTAGTTTTTTCTCAATTTCCTCTGAAATATCAGGCGAAATGAAGAATCTTTGAAAAATAAAGTGTTGAAGTGGTTTCACTTACATTTCACTGGAACAAACGGCTAGTATCGAGAATATTTGAAAAATCTCGTGTTCCAGTAGTTTTTTCTCAATTTCCTCTGAAATATCAGGCGAAATGAAGAATCTTGGAAAAATAAAGCGTTCCAGTATTTTTACTTACATTTCACTGGTACATACGGCCTGTATCGAGAATATTTGAAAAATCTCGTGTTCCAGTAGTTTTTTCTCAATTTCCTCTGAAATATCAGGCGAAATGAAGAATCTTTGAAAAATAAAGTGTTGAAGTTGTTTCACTTACATTTCACTGGTACAAACGGCCAGTATCGAGAATATTTTAAAAATCTCGTGTTGCAATAGTTTTTTCTCAATTTCCTCTGAAATATCAGGCGAAATGAAGAATCTTGGAAAAATAAAGCGTTCCAGTATTTTTACTTACATTTCACTGGTACATACGGCCTGTATCGAGAATATTTGAAAAATCTCGTGTTCCAGTAGTTTTTTCTCAATTTCCTCTGAAATATCAGGCGAAATGAAGAATCTTTGAAAAATAAAGTGTTGAAGTTGTTTCACTTACATTTCATTGGTACAAACGGCCAGTATCGAGAATATTTGAAAAATCTCGTGTTCAAGCAGTTTTTTCTCAATTTCCTCTGAAATATCAGGCGAAATGAAGAATCTTTGAAAAATAAAGTGTTGAAGTTGTTTCACTTACATTTCACTGGTACAAACGGCCAGTATCGAGAATATTTTAAAAATCTCGTGTTGCAATAGTTTTTTCTCAATTTCCTCTGAAATATCAGGCGAAATGAAGAATCTTGGAAAAATAAAGCGTTCCAGTATTTTTACTTACATTTCACTGGTACATACGGCCTGTATCGAGAATATTTGAAAAATCTCGTGTTCCAGTAGTTTTTTCTCAATTTCCTCTGAAATATCAGGCGAAATGAAGAATCTTTGAAAAATAAAGTGTTGAAGTTGTTTCACTTACATTTCATTGGTACAAACGGCCAGTATCGAGAATATTTGAAAAATCTCGTGTTCAAGCAGTTTTTTCTCAATTTCCTCTGAAATATCAGGCGAAATGAAGAATTTTCAACAAATAAGTCGTACTTACATTTCACTGGTACAAACGGGCAGTATCCAGAATATTTGAACAATCTCGTTTTCCAGTAGTTTTTCCTCAATTTCCTCTGAAATATCAGGCTAAATGAAGAATTTTCGACAAATAAGACGTTCCAGTGGTTTTACTTACATTTCTCTGGTACAAACGGCCAGTATCGAGAATGTTTGAAAAATATCGTGTTCCAGCAATTGTTTCATTTCACTGGTTCAAACGGCCAGTATCGAGAATATTTGAAAAATCTCGTGTTCCAATAGTTTTTTCTCAATTTCCTCTGAAATATCAGGCGAAATGAAGAATCTTGGAAAAATAAAGCGTTCCAGTGGTTTTACTTACATTTCACTGGTACATACGGCCTGTATCGAGAATATTTGAAAAATCTCGTGTTCCAGTAGTTTTTTCTCAATTTCCTCTGAAATATCAGGCGAAATGAAGAATTTTCGACAAATAAAGCGTTCCAGTGGTTTTGCTTACATTTCACTGGTACATACGGCCTGTATCGAGAATATTTAAAAATCTCGTGTTCCAGTAGTTTTTTCTCAATTTCCTCTGAAATATCAGGCGAAATGAAGAATTTTCGACAAATAAGACGTTCCAGTGGTTTTACTTACATTTCACAGGTACAAACGGCAGGTACTGAGAATATTTGAGAAATCTCGTGTTCCAGCAGTTTTTTCTCAATTTCCTCTGAAATATCAGGTGAAATGAAGAATTTTCGACAAATAAGTCGTACTTACATTTCACTGGTACAAACGGCAGTATCCAGAATATTTGAACAATCTCGTTTTCCAGTAGTTTTTCCTCAATTTCCTCTGAAATATCAGGCTAAATGAAGAATTTTCGACAAATAAGACGTTCCAGTGGTTTTACTTACATTTCACTGGTACAAACGGCCAATATCGAGAATATTTGAAAAATCTCGTGTTCCAGTAGTTGTTTCTTAATTTCCTCTGAAATATCAGGCGAAATGAAGAATCTTTGAAAAATAAAGTGTTGAAGTGGTTTCACTTACATTTCACTGGTACAAACGGCCAGTATCGAGAATATTTTAAAAATCTCGTGTTGCAATAGTTTTTTCTCAATTTCCTCTGAAATATCAGGCGAAATGAAGAATTTTCGACAAAAAAAGACGTTCCAGTGGTTTTACTTACATTTCACTGGTACAAACGGCCAGTATCGAGAATATTTGAAAAATCTCGTGTTCCAGTAGTTTTTTCTCATTTTCCTCTGAAATATCAGGCGAAATGAAGAATCTTGGAAAAATAAAGCGTTCCAGTGGTTTTACTTACATTTCACTGGTACATACGGCCTGTATCGAGAATATTTGAAAAATCTCGTGTTCCAGTAGTTTTTTCTCAATTTCCTCTGAAATATCAGGCGAAATGAAGAATCTTTGAAAAATAAAGTGTTGAAGTGGTTTCACTTACATTTCACTGGTACAAACGGCCAGTATCGAGAATATTTGAAAAATCTCGTGTTCCAGTATTTTTTTCTTATTTTCTTCTGAAATATCAGGCGAAATGAAGAATCATGGAAAAATAAGACGTTCCAGTGGTTTTACTTACACTTCACTGGTACAAACGGCCAGTATCGAGAATATTTGAAAAATCTCGTGTTCCAGTAGTTTTTTCTAAATTTCCTCTGAACTATCAGGCGAAATGAAGTATTTTCGACAAATAAGACGTTCCAGTGGTTTTACTTACATTTCACTGGAACAAACGGCTAGTATCGAGAATATTTGAAAAATCTCGTCTTCCAGTAGTTTTTCCTCAATTTCCTCTGAAATATCAGGCGAAATGAAGAATTTTCGACAAATAAGACGTTCCAGTGGTTTTACTTACACTTCACTGGTACAAACGGCCAGTATCGAGAATATTTGAAAAATCTCGTGTTCCAGTAGTTTTTTCTCTCTTTCCTCTGAAATATCAGGCGAAATGAAGAATCTTGGAAAAATAAAGCGTTCCAGTGGTTTTACTTACATTTCACTGGTACATACGGCCTGTATCGAGAATATTTGAAAAATCTCGTGTTCCAGTAGTTTTTTCTCAATTTCCTCTGAAATATCAGGCGAAATGAAGAATTTTCGACAAATAAAGCGTTCCAGTGGTTTTGCTTACATTTCACTGGTACATACGGCCTGTATCGAGAATATTTAAAAATCTCGTGTTCCAGTAGTTTTTTCTCAATTTCCTCTGAAATATCAGGCGAAATGAAGAGTTTTCGCCAAATAAGGTTTTCCAGTTGTTTTACTTACTTTTCACTGGTACAAACGGCTAGTATCGAGAATATTTGAAAAATCTCGTGTTCCAGTAGTTTTTTCTAAATTTCCTCTGAAATATCAGGCGAAATGAAGTATTTTCGACAAATAAGACGTTCCAGTGGTTTTACTTACATTTCACTGGTACATACGGCCTGTATCGAGAATATTTAAAAATCTCGTGTTCCAGTAGTTTTTTCTCAATTTCCTCTGAAATATCAGGCGAAATGAAGAATTTTCGACAAATAAAGCGTTCCAGTGGTTTTACTTACATTTCACTGGTACAAACAGGAGGTATCGAGAATATTTGAAAAATTTCGTGTTCCAGCAATTGTTTCATTTCACTGGTTCAAACGGCCAGTATCGAGAATATTTGAAAAATCTCGTGTTCCAATAGTTTTTTCTCAATTTCCTCTGAAATATCAGGCGAAATGAAGAATTTTCGACAAATAAGACGTTCCAGTGGTTTTACTTACATTTCACTGGTACAAACGGCCAGTATCGAGAATGTTTGAAAAATATCGTGTTCCAGCAATTTTTTCATTTCACTGGTACAAACGGCCAGTATCGAGATATTTGAAAAATCTTGTGTTCCAATAGTTTTTTCTCAATTTCCTCTGAAATATCAGGCGAAATGAAGAATTTTCGACAAATAAGACGTTCCAGTGGTTTTACTTACATTTCACTGGTACAAACGGCCAGTATCGAGAATATTTGAAAAATCTTGTGTTCCAGTAGTTTTTTCTCATTTCCCTCTGAAATATCAGGCGAAATGAAGAATCTTGGAAAAATAAAGCGTTCCAGTGGTTTTACTTACATTTCACTGGTACATACGGCCTGTATCGAGAATATTTGAAAAATCTCGTGTTCCAGTAGTTTTTTCTCAATTTCCTCTGAAATATCAGGCGAAATGAAGAATCTTTGAAAAATAAAGTGTTGAAGTGGTTTCACTTACATTTCACTGGTACAAACGGCCAGTATCGAGATATTTGAAAAATCTTGTGTTCCAATAGTTTTTTCTCAATTTCCTCTGAAATATCAGGCGAAATGAAGAATTTTCGACAAATAAGACGTTCCAGTGGTTTTACTTACATTTCACTGGTACAAACGGCCAGTATCGAGAATATTTGAAAAATCTTGTGTTCCAGTAGTTTTTTCTCATTTCCCTCTGAAATATCAGGCGAAATGAAGAATCTTGGAAAAATAAAGCGTTCCAGTGGTTTTACTTACATTTCACTGGTACATACGGCCTGTATCGAGAATATTTGAAAAATCTCGTGTTCCAGTAGTTTTTTCTCAATTTCCTCTGAAATATCAGGCGAAATGAAGAATCTTTGAAAAATAAAGTGTTGAAGTGGTTTCACTTACATTTCACTGGTACAAACGGCCAGTATCCAGAATATTTTAAAAATCTCGTGTTGCAATAGTTTTTTCTCAATTTCCTCTGAAATATCAGGCGAAATGAAGAATTTTCGACAAATAAGACGTTCCTGTGGTTTTACTTACATTTCACTGGTACAAACGGCCAGTATCGAGAATATTTGAAAAACCTCGTGTTTCAATAGTTTTTTCTCATTTTCCTCTGAAATATCAGGCGAAGTGAAGAATCTTGGAAAAATAAGACGTTCCAATGGTTTTACTTACACTTCACTGGTACAAACGGCTAGTATCGAGAATATTTGAAAAATCTCGTGTTCCAGTAGTTTTTCCTCAATTTCCTCTGAAATATCAGGCGAAATGAAGAATCTTGGAAAAATAAAGCGTTCCAGTGGTTTAACTTACATTTCACTGGTACATACGGCCTGTATCGAGAATATTTGAAAAATCTCGTGTTCCAGTAGTTTTTTCTCAATTTCCTCTGAAATATCAGGCGAAATGAAGAATCTTTGAAAAATAAAGTGTTGAAGTGGTTTCACTTACATTTCACTGGAACAAACGGCTAGTATCGAGAATATTTGAAAAATCTCGTGTTCCAGTAGTTTTTTCTAAATTTCCTCTGAAATATCAGGCGAAATGAAGTATTTTCGACAAATAAGACGTTCCAGTGGTTTTACTTACACTTCACTGGTACAAACGGCCAGTATCGAGAGTATTTGAAAAATCTCGTGTTCCAGTAGTTTTTCCTCAATTTCCTCTGAAATATCAGGCGAAATGAAGAGTTTTCGACAAATAAGATTTTCCAGTTGTTTTACTTACTTTTCACTGGTACAAACGGCCAGTATCGAGAATATTTGAAAAATCTCGTGTTCCAGCAGTTTTTTCTCAATTTCCTCTGAAATATCAGGTGAAATGAAGAATTTTCGACAAATAAGTCGTACTTACATTTCACTGGTACAAACGGCAGTATCCAGAATATTTGAACAATCTCGTTTTCCAGTAGTTTTTCCTCAATTTCCTCTGAAATATCAGGCTAAATGAAGAATTTTCGACAAATAAGACGTTCCAGTGGTTTTACTTACATTTCACTGGTACAAACGGCCAATATCGAGAATATTTGAAAAATCTCGTGTTCCAGTAGTTGTTTCTTAATTTCCTCTGAAATATCAGGCGAAATGAAGAATCTTTGAAAAATAAAGTGTTGAAGTGGTTTCACTTACATTTCACTGGTACAAACGGCCAGTATCGAGAATATTTTAAAAATCTCGTGTTGCAATAGTTTTTTCTCAATTTCCTCTGAAATATCAGGCGAAATGAAGAATTTTCGACAAAAAAAGACGTTCCAGTGGTTTTACTTACATTTCACTGGTACAAACGGCCAGTATCGAGAATATTTGAAAAATCTCGTGTTCCAGTAGTTTTTTCTCATTTTCCTCTGAAATATCAGGCGAAATGAAGAATCTTGGAAAAATAAGACGTTCCAGTGGTTTTACTTACACTTCACTTGTACAAACGGCTAGTATCGAGAATATTTGAAAAATCTCGTGTTCCAGTAGTTTTTCCTCAATTTCCTCTGAAATATCAGGCGAAATAAAGAATCTTGGAAAAATAAAGCGTTCCAGTGGTTTTACTTACATTTCACTGGTACATACGGCCTGTATCGAGAATATTTGAAAAATCTCGTGTTCCAGTAGTTTTTTCTCAATTTCCTCTGAAATATCAGGCGAAATGAAGAATCTTTGAAAAATAAAGTGTTGAAGTGGTTTCACTTACATTTCACTGGAACAAACGGCTAGTATCGAGAATATTTGAAAAATCTCGTGTTCCACTAGTTTTTTCTAAATTTCCTCTGAAATATCAGGCGAAATGAAGTATTTTCGACAAATAAGACGTTCCAGTGGTTTTACTTACACTTCACTGGTACAAACGGCCAGTATCGAGAATGTTTGAATAATATCGTGTTCCAGCAATTTGTTCTCAATTTCCTCTGAAATATCAGGCGAAATGAAGAGTTTTCGACAAATAAGGTTTTCCAGTTGTTTTACTTACTTTTCACTGGTACAAACGGCTAGTATCGAGAATATTTGAAAAATCTCGTGTTCCAGTAGTTTTTTCTAAATTTCCTCTGAAATATCAGGCGAAATGAAGTATTTTCGACAAATAAGACGTTCCAGTGGTTTTACTTACACTTCACTGGTACAAACGGCCAGTATCGAGAATATTTGAAAAATCTCGTGTTCAAGCAGTTTTTTCTCAATTTCCTCTGAAATATCAGGCGAAATGAAGAATCTTTGAAAAATAAAGTGTTGAAGTGGTTTCACTTACATTTCACTGGTACAAACGGCCTGTATCGAGAATATTTGAAAAATCTCGTGTTCCAGTAGTTTTTTCTCAATTTCCTCTGAAATATCAGGCGAAATGAAGAATCTTTGAAAAATAAAGTGTTGAAGTGGTTTCACTTACATTTCACTGGTACAAACGGCCAGTATCGAGAATATTTTAAAAATCTCGTGTTCAAGCAGTTTTTTCTCAATTTCCTCTGAAATATCAGGCGAAATGAAGCATTTTCGACAAATAAGACGTTCCAGTGGTTTTACTTACATTTCACTGGTACAAACGGCCAGTATCGAGAATGTTTGTATAATATCGTGTTCCAGCAATTTGTTCTCAATTTCCTCTGAAATATCAGGCGAAATGAAGAGTTTTCGACAAATAAGATTTTCCAGTTGTTTTACTTACTTTTCACTGGTACAAACGGCCAGTATCGAGAATATTTGAAAAATCTCGTGTTCCAGCAGTTTTTTCTCAATTTCCTCTGAAATATCAGGCTAAATGAAGAATTTTCGACAAATAAGACGTTCCAGTGGTTTTACTTACATTTCACTGGTACAAACGGCAGGTACCGAGAATATTTGAGAAATCTCGTGTTCCAGCAGTTTTTTCTCAATTTCCTCTGAAATATCAAGCGATATGAAGAATTTTCGACAAATAAGACGTTCCAGTGGTTTTACTTACATTTGACTGGTACAAACGGCCAGTATCGAGAATGTTTGAAAAATATCGTGTTCCAGCAATTTTTTCATTTCACTGGTACAAACGGCCAGTATCGAGATATTTGAAAAATCTCGTGTTCCAATAGTTTTTTCTCAATTTCCTCTGAAATAACAGGCGAAATGTAGAATCTGGAAACAATTAGCGTCGCAGTGGTTTTTCTTACATTTTACTGGTACAAACGGACAGTATCGAGAATATTTGAAAAATCTCGTGTTCCAGTAGTTTTTTCTCAATTTCCTCTGAAATATCAGGCGAAATGAAGAATCTTTGAAAAATAAAGTGTTGAAGTGGTTTCACTTACATTTCACTGGTACAAACGGCCAGTATCGAGAATATTTTAAAAATCTCGTGTTGCAATAGTTTTTTCTCTATTTCCTCTGAAATATCAGGCGAAATGAAGAATTTTCGACAAATAAGACGTTCCAGTGGTTTTACTTACATTACACTGGTGCAAACGGCCAGTATCGAGAATGTTTGAAAAATATCGTGTTCATGCAATTTTTTCATTTCACTGGTACAAACGGCCAGTATCGAGATATTTGAAAAATCTCATGTTCCAATAGTTTTTTCTCAATTTCCTCTGAAATAACAGGCGAAATGTAGAATCTGGAAACAATAAAGCGTCCCAGTGGTTTTTCTTACATTTTACTGGTAGAAACGGACAGTATCGAGAATATTTGAAAAATCTCGTGTTCCAGTAGTTTTTTCTCAATTTCCTCTGAAATATCAGGCGAAATGAAGATTTTTCGACAAATAAGACGTTCCAGTGGTTTTACTTACATTTCACTGGTACAAACGGCCAGTATCGAGAATATTTGAAAAATCTTGTGTTCCAGTAGTTTTTTCTCAATTTCCTCTGAAATATCAGGCGAAATGAAGAATCTTGTAAAAATAAGACGTTCCAGTGGTTTTACTTACACTTCACTGGTACAAACGGCCAGTATCGAGAATATTTGAAAAATCTCGTGTTGCAATAGTTTTTTCTCAATTTCCTCTGAAATATCAGGCGAAATGAAGAATTTTCGGCAAATAAGACGTTCCAGTGGTTTGACTTACACTTTACCGATACAAACGGCCAGTATCGAGAATATTTGAAAAATCTCGTGTTCCAGTAGTTTTTTCTCAATTTCCTCTGAAATATCAGGCGAAATGAAGAATCTTGTAAAAATAAGACGTTCCAGTGGTTTTACTTACACTTCACTGGTACAAACGGCCAGTATCGAGAATATTTGAAAAATCTCGTGTTCCAGTAGTTTTTCCTCAATTTCATCTGAAATATCAGGCGAAATGAAGAATCTGGAAACAATAAAGCGTCCCAGTGGTTTTTCTTACATTTTACTGGTACAAACGGCCAGTATCGAGAATATTTGCAAAATCTCGTGTTCCAGTAGTTTTTTCTCAATTTCCTCTGAAATATCAGGCGAAATGAAGAATTTTCGACAAATAAGACGTTCCAGTGGTTTAACTTACATTACACTGGTACAAACGGCCAGTAACGAGAATGTTTGAAAAATATCGTGTTCATGCAATTTTTTCATTTCACTGGTACAAACGGCCAGTATCGAGATATTTGAAAAATCTCATGTTCCAATAGTTTTTTCTCAATGTCCTCTGAAATAACAGGCGAAATGAAGAATCTGGAAACAATAAAGCGTCCCAGTGGTTTTTCTTACATTTTACTGGTAGAAACGGACAGTATCGAGAATATTTGAAAAATCTCGTGTTCCAGTAGTTTTTTCTCAATTTCCTCTGAAATATCAGGCGAAATGAAGTATTTTCGACAAATAAGACGTTCCAGTGGTTTTACTTACATTTCACTGGTACAAACGGCCAGTATCGAGAATATTTGAAAAATCTCGTGTTCCAGTAGTTTTTTCTCATTTTCCTCTGAAATATCAGGCGAAATGAAGAATCTTGGAAAAATAAAGCGTTCCAGTGGTTTTATTTACATTTCACTGGTACATACGGCCTGTATCGAGAATATTTGAAAAATCTCGTGTTCCAGTAGTTTTTTCTCAATTTCCTCTGAAATATCAGGCGAAATGAAGAATCTTTGAAAAATAAAGTGTTGAAGTGGTTTCACTTACATTTCACTGGTACAAACGGCCAGTATCGAGAATATTTTAAAAATCTCGTGTTGCATTAGTTTTTTCTCAATTTCCTCTGAAATATCAGGCGAAATGAAGAATTTTCGACAAATAAGACGTTCCAGTGGTTTTACTTACATTTCACTGGTACAAACGGCCAGTATCGAGAATATTTGAAAAATCTCGTGTTCCAATAGTTTTTTCTCATTTTCCTCTGAAATATCAGGCGAAGTGAAGAATCTTGGAAAAATAAGACGTTCCAGTGGTTTTACTTACACTTCACTGGTACAAACGGCTAGTATCGAGAATATTTGAAAAATCTCGTGTTCCAGTAGTTTTTCCTCAATTTCCTCTGAAATATCAGGCGAAATGAAGAATCTTGGAAAAATAAAGCGTTCCAGTGGTTTAACTTACATTTCACTGGTACATACGGCCTGTATCGAGAATATTTGAAAAATCTCGTGTTCCAGTAGTTTTTTCTCAATTTCCTCTGAAATATCAGGCGAAATGAAGAATCTTTGAAAAATAAAGTGTTGAAGTGGTTTCACTTACATTTCACTGGAACAAACGGCTAGTATCGAGAATATTTGAAAAATCTCGTGTTCCAGTAGTTTTTTCTAAATTTCCTCTGAAATATCAGGCGAAATGAAGTATTTTCGACAAATAAGACGTTCCAGTGGTTTTACTTACACTTCACTGGTACAAACGGCCAGTATCGAGAATGTTTGAATAATATCGTGTTCCAGCAATTTGTTCTCAATTTCCTCTGAAATATCAGGCGAAATGAAGAGTTTTCGACAAATAAGATTTTCCAGTTGTTTACTTACTTTTCACTGGTACAAACGGCCAGTATCGAGAATATTTGAAAAATCTCGTGTTCCAGCAGTTTTTTCTCAATTTCCTCTGAAATATCAGGTGAAATGAAGAATTTTCGACAAATAAGTCGTACTTACATTTCACTGGTACAAACGGCAGTATCCAGAATATTTGAACAATCTCGTTTTCCAGTAGTTTTTCCTCAATTTCCTCTGAAATATCAGCTAAATGAAGAATTTTCGACAAATAAGACGTTCCAGTGGTTTTACTTACATTTCACTGGTACAAACGGCCAGTATCGAGAATATTTGAAAAATCTCGCGTTCCAGTAGTTGTTTCTTAATTTCCTCTGAAATATCAGGCGAAATGAAGAATCTTTGAAAAATAAAGTGTTGAAGTGGTTTCACTTACATTTCACTGGTACAAACGGCCAGTATCGAGAATATTTTAAAAATCTCGTGTTGCAATAGTTTTTTCTCAATTTCCTCTGAAATATCAGGCGAAATGAAGAATTTTCGACAAATAAGACGTTCCAGTGGTTTTACTTACATTTCACTGGTACAAACGGCCAGTATCGAGAATATTTGAAAAATCTCGTGTTCCAGTAGTTTTTTCTCATTTTCCTCTGAAATATCAGGCGAAATGAAGAATCTTGGAAAAATAAGACGTTCCAGTGGTTTTACTTACACTTCACTTGTACAAACGGCTAGTATCGAGAATATTTGAAAAATCTCGTGTTCCAGTAGTTTTTCCTCAATTTCCTCTGAAATATCAGGCGAAATGAAGAATCTTGGAAAAATAAAGCGTTCCAGTGGTTTTACTTACATTTCACTGGTACATACGGCCAGTATCGAGAATATTTGAAAAATCTCGTGTTCCAGTAGTTTTTTCTCAATTTCCTCTGAAATATCAGGCGAAATGAAGAATCTTTGAAAAATAAAGTGTTGAAGTGGTTTCACTTACATTTCACTGGAACAAACGGCCAGTATCGAGAATGTTTGAATAATATCGTGTTCCAGCAATTTGTTCTCAATTTCCTCTGAAATATCAGGCGAAATGAAGAGTTTTCGACAAATAAGATTTTCCAGTTGTTTTACTTACTTTTCACTGGTACAAACGGCCAGTATCGAGAATATTTGTTAAATCTCGTGTTCCAGCAGTTTTTTCTCAATTTCCTCTGAACTATCAGGTGAAATGAAGAATTTTCGACAAATAAGTCGTACTTACATTTCACTGGTACAAACGGGCAGTATCCAGAATATTTGAAAAATCTCGTGTTCCAGTAGTTTTTTCTAAATTTCCTCTGAAATATCAGGCGAAATGAAGTATTTTCGGCAAATAAGACGTTCCAGTGGTTTTACTTACACTTCACTGGTACAAACGGCCAGTATCGAGAATATTTGAAAAATCTCGTGTTCAAGCAGTTTTTTCTCAATTTCCTCTGAAATATCAGGCGAAATGAAGAATCTTTGAAAAATAAAGTGTTGAAGTGGTTTCACTTACATTTCACTGGTACAAACGGCCTGTATCGAGAATATTTGAAAAATCTCGTGTTCCAGTAGTTTTTTCTCAATTTCCTCTGAAATATCAGGCGAAATGAAGAGTTTTCGACAAATAAGATTTTCCAGTTGTTTTACTTACTTTTCACTGGTACAAACGGCCAGTATCGAGAATATTTGAAAAATCTCGTGTTCCAGTAGTTTTTTCTCAATTTCCTCTGAAATATCAGGTGAAATGAAGAATTTTCGACAAATAAGTCGTACTTACATTTCACTGGTACAAACGGGCAGTATCCAGAATATTTGAACAATCTCGTTTTCCAGTAGTTTTTCCTCAATTTCCTCTGAAATATCAGGCTAAATGAAGAATTTTCGACAAATAAGACGTTCCAGTGGTTTTACTTACATTTCACTGGTACAAACGGCAGGTACCGAGAATATTTGAGAAATATCGTGTTCATGCAATTTTTTCATTTCACTGGTACAAACGGCCAGTATCGAGAATGTTTGAAAAATATCGTGTTCCAGCAATTTTTTCATTTCACTGGTACAAACGGCCAGTATCGAGATATTTGAAAAATCTCGTGTTCCAATAGTTTTTTCTCAATTTCCTCTGAAATAACAGGCGAAATGTAGAATCTGGAATAAATAAAGCGTTTCAGTGGTTTTACTTACATTTCACTGGTACAAACGGCAGGTACCGAGAATATTTGAGAAATCTCGTGTTCCAGCAGTTTTTTCTCAATTTCCTCTGAGATATCAAGCGATATGAAGAATTTTCGACAAATAAAACGTTCCAGTGGTTTTACTTACATTTGACTGGTACAAACGGCCAGTATCGAGAATATTTGAAAAATCTCGTGTTCAAGCAGTTTTTCCTCAATTTCATCTGAAATATCAGGCGAAATGAAGAATCTGGAAACAATAAAGCGTCCCAGTGGTTTTTCTTACATTTTACTGGTACAAACGGCCAGTATCGAGAATATTTGAAAAATCTCGTGTTCCAGTAGTTTTTTCTCAATTTCCTCTGAAATATCAGGCGAAATGAAGAATTTTCGACAAATAAGACGTTCCAGTGGTTTTACTTACATTACACTGGTACAAACGGCCAGTATCGAGAATGTTTGAAAAATATCGTGTTCATGCAATTTTTTCATTTCACTGGTACAAACGGCCAGTATCGAGATATTTGAAAAATCTCATGTTCCAATAGTTTTTTCTCAATTTCCTCTGAAATAACAGGCGAAATGTAGAATCTGGAAACAATAAAGCGTCCCAGTGGTTTTTCTTACATTTTACTGGTAGAAACGGACAGTATCGAGAATATTTGAACAATCTTGTTTTCCAGTAGTTTTTCCTCAATTTCCTCTGAAATATCAGGCTAAATGAAGAATTTTCGACAAATAAGACGTTCCAGTGGTTTTACTTACATTTCACTGGTACAAACGGCAGGTACCGAGAATATTTGAGAAATATCGTGTTCCAGAAATTTTTTCATTTCACTGGTACAAACGGCCAGTATCGAGATATTTGAAAAATCTCGTGTTCCAATAGTTTTTTCTCAATTTCCTCTGAAATAACAGGCGAAATGTAGAATCTGGAAACAATAAAGCGTCCCAGTGGTTTTTCTTACATTTTACTGGTACAAACGGACAGTATCGAGAATATTTGAAAAATCTCGTGTTCCAGTAGTTTTTTCTCAATTTCCTCTGGAATATCAGGCGAAATGAAGAATCTTTGAAAAATAAAGTGTTGAAGTGGTTTCACTTACATTTCACTGGTACAAACGGCCAGTATCGAGAATATTTTAAAAATTTCGTGTTGCAATAGTTTTTTCTCAATTTCCTCTGAAATATCAGGCGAAATGAAGAATTTTCGACAAATAAGACGTTCCAGTGGTTTTACTTACATTACACTGGTACAAACGGCCAGTATCGAGAATATTTGAAAAATCTCGTGTTCAAGCAGTTTTTTCTCAATTTCCTCTGAAATATCAGGCGAAATGAAGAATTTTCGACAAATAAGACGTTCCAGTGGTTTGACTTACATTACACTGGTCCAAACGGCCAGTATCGAGAATGTTTGAAAAATATCGTGTTCATGCAATTTTTTCATTTCACTGGTACAAACGGCCAGTATCGAGAATGTTTGAAAAATATCGTGTTCCATCAATTTTTTCATTTCACTGGTACAAACGGCCAGTATCGAGATATTTGAAAAATCTCGTGTTCCAATAGTTTTTTCTCAATTTCCTCTGAAATAACAGGCGAAATGTAGAATCTGGAAACAATAAAGCGTCCCAGTGGTTTTTCTTACATTTTACTGGTACAAACGGACAGTATCGAGAATATTTGAAAAATCTCGTGTTCCAGTAGTTTTTTCTCAATTTCCTCTGAAATATCAGGCGAAATGAAGAATCTTTGAAAAATAAAGTGTTGAAGTGGTTTCACTTACATTTCACTGGTACAAACGGCCAGTATCGAGAATATTTTAAAAATCTCGTGTTGCAATAGTTTTTTCTCAATTTCCTCTGAAATATCAGGCGAAATGAAGAATTTTCGACAAATAAGACGTTCCAGTGGTTTTACTTACATTACACTGGTACAAACGGCCAGTATCGAGAATATTTTAAAAATCTCGTGTTCAAGCAGTTTTTTCTCAATTTCCTCTGAAATATCAGGCGAAATGAAGAATTTTCGACAAATAAGACGTTCCAGTGGTTTGACTTACACTTTACCGATACAAACGGCCAGAATCGAGAATATTTGAAAAATCTAGTGTTCCAGTAGTTTTTTCTCAATTTCCTCTGAAATATCAGGCGAAATGAAGAATTTTCGACAAATAAGACGTTCCAGTGGTTTTACTTACACTTCACTGGTACAAACGGCCAGTATCGAGAATATTTGAAAAATCTCGTGTTCCAGTAGTTTTTTCTCAATTTCCTCTGAAATATCAGGCGAAATGAAGAATCTTGTAAAAATAAGACGTTCCAGTGGTTTTACTAACACTTCACTGGTACAAACGGCCAGTATCGAGAATATTTGAAAAATCTCGTGTTCAAGCAGTTTTTTCTCAATTTCCTCTGAAATATCAGGCGAAATGAAGAATTTTCGACAAATAAGACGTTCCAGTGGTTTGACTTACTTTTTACCGATACAAACGGCCAGTATCGAGAATATTTGAAAAATCTAGTGTTCCAGTAGTTTTTTCTCATTTTCCTCTGAAATATCAGGCGAAATGAAGAATCTTGGAAAAATAAGACGTTCCAGTGGTTTTACTTACACTTCACTGGTACAAACGGCCAGTATCGAGAATATTTGAAAAATCTCGTGTTCCAGTAGTTTTTCCTCAATTTCATCTGAAATATCAGGCGAAATGAAGAATCTGGAAACAATAAAGCGTCCCAGTGGTTTTTCTTACATTTTACTGGTACAAACGGCCAGTATCGAGAATATTTGAAAAATCTCGTGTTCCAGTAGTTTTTTCTCAATTTCCTCTGAAATATCAGGCGAAATGAAGAATTTTCGACAAATAAGACGTTCCAGTGGTTTTACTTACATTACACTAGTACAAACGGCCAGTATCGAGAATGTTTGAAAAATATCGTGTTCATGCAATTTTTTCATTTCACTGGTACAAACGGCCAGTATCGAGATATTTGAAAAATCTCATGTTCCAATAGTTTTTTCTCAATTTCCTCTGAAATAACAGGCGAAATGTAGAATCTGGAAACAATAAAGCGTCCCAGTGGTTTTTCTTACATTTTACTGGTAGAAACGGACAGTATCGAGAATATTTGAAAAATCTCGTGTTCCAGTAGTTTTTTCTCAATTTCCTCTGAAATATCAGGCGAAATGAAGAATTTTCGACAAATAAGACGTTCCAGTGGTTTTACTTACATTACACTGGTACAAACGGCCAGTATCGAGAATGTTTGAAAAATATCGTGTTCATGCAATTTTTTCATTTCACTGGTACAAACGGCCAGTATCGAGATATTTGAAAAATCTCATGTTCCAATAGTTTTTTCTCAATTTCCTCTGAAATAACAGGCGAAATGTAGAATCTGGAAACAATAAAGCGTCCCAGTGGTTTTTCTTACATTTTACTGATAGAAACGGACAGTATCGAGAATATTTGAAAAATCTCGTGTTCCAGTAGTTTTTTCTCAATTTCCTCTGAAATATCAGGCGAAATGAAGAATTTTCGACAAATAAGACGTTCCAGTGGTTTTACTTACATTACACTGGTACAAACGGCCAGTATCGAGAATGTTTGAAAAATATCGTGTTCATGCAATTTTTTCATTTCACTGGTACAAACGGCCAGTATCGAGATATTTGAAAAATCTCATGTTCCAATAGTTTTTTCTCAATTTCCTCTGAAATAACAGGCGAAATGTAGAATCTGGAAACAATAAAGCGTCCCAGTGGTTTTTCTTACATTTTACTGGTACAAACGGCCAGTATCGAGATATTTGAAAAATCTCGTGTTCCAGTAGTTTTTTCTCATTTTCCTCTGAAATATCAGGCGAAATGAAGAATCTTGGAAAAATAAAGCGTTCCAGTGGTTTTACTTACATTTCACTGGTACATACGGCCTGTATCGAGAATATTTGAAAAATCTCGTGTTCCAGTAGTTTTTTCTCAATTTCCTCTGAAATATCAGGCGAAATGAAGAATCTTTGAAAAATAAAGTGTTGAAGTGGTTTCACTTACATTTCACTGGTACAAACGGCCAGTATCGAGAATATTTTAAAAATCTCGTGTTGCAATAGTTTTTTCTCAATTTCCTCTGAAATATCAGGCGAAATGAAGAATTTTCGACAAATAAGACGTTCCAGTGGTTTTACTTACATTACACTGGTACAAACGGCCAGTATCGAGAATGTTTGAAAAATATCGTGTTCATGCAATTTTTTCATTTCACTGGTACAAACGGCCAGTATCGAGATATTTGAAAAATCTCATGTTCCAATAGTTTTTTCTCAATTTCCTCTGAAATAACAGGCGAATGTAGAATCTGGAAACAATAAAGCGTCCCAGTGGTTTTTCTTACATTTTACTGGTACAAACGGCCAGTATCGAGATATTTGAAAAATCTCGTGTTCCAGTAGTTTTTTCTCATATTCCTCTGAAATATCAGGCGAAATGAAGAATCTTGGAAAAATAAAGCGTTCCAGTGGTTTTACTTACATTTCACTGGTACATACGGCCTGTATCGAGAATATTTGAAAAATCTCGTGTTCCAGTAGTTTTTTCTCAATTTCCTCTGAAATATCAGGCGAAATGAAGAATCTTTGAAAAATAAAGTGTTGAAGTGGTTTCACTTACATTTCACTGGTACAAACGGCCAGTATCGAGAATATTTTAAAAATCTCGTGTTGCAATAGTTTTTTCTCAATTTCCTCTGAAATATCAGGCGAAATGAAGAATTTTCGACAAATAAGACGTTCCAGTGGTTTTACTTACATTTCACTGGTACAAACGGCCAGTATCGAGAATATTTGAAAAATCTCGTGTTCCAGCAGTTTTTTCTCAATTTCCTCTGAAATATCAGGCGAAATGAAGTATTTTCGACAAATAAGACGTTCCAGTGGTTTTACTTACACTTCACTGGTACAAACGGCCAGTATCGAGAATGTTTGAATAATATCGTGTTCCAGCAATTTGTTCTCAATTTCCTCTGAAATATCAAGCGAAATGAAGAGTTTTCGACAAATAAGATTTTCCAGTTGTTTTACTTACTTTTCACTGGTACAAACGGCCAGTATCGAGAATATTTGAAAAATCTTGTGTTCCAGCAGTTTTTTCTCAATTTCCTCTGAAATATCAGGTGAAATGAAGAATTTTCGACAAATAAGTCGTACTTACATTTCACTGGTACAAACGGCAGTATCCAGAATATTTGAAAAATCTCGTGTTCCAGTAGTTGTTTCTTAATTTCCTCTGAAATATCAGGCGAAATGAAGAATCTTTGAAAAATAAAGTGTTGAAGTGGTTTCACTTACATTTCACTGGTACAAACGGCCAGTATCGAGAATATTTTAAAAATCTCGTGTTGCAATAGTTTTTTCTCAATTTCCTCTGAAATATCAGGCGAAATGAAGAATTTTCGACAAATAAGACGTTCCAGTGGTTTTACTTACATTTCACTGGTACAAACGGCCAGTATCGAGAATATTTGAAAAATCTCGTGTTCCAGCAGTTTTTTCTCAATTTCCTCTGAAATATCAGGTGAAATGAAGAATTTTCGACAAATAAGTCGTACTTACATTTCACTGGTACAAACGGCCAGTATCGAGATATTTGAAAAATCTCATGTTCCAATAGTTTTTTCTCAATTTCCTCTGAAATAACAGGCGAAATGTAGAATCTGGAAACAATAAAGCGTCCCAGTGGTTTTTCTTACATTTTACTGGTACAAACGGCCAGTATCGAGATATTTGAAAAATCTCGTGTTCCAGTAGTTTTTTCTCATTTTCCTCTGAAATATCAGGCGAAATGAAGAATCTTGGAAAAATAAAGCGTTCCAGTGGTTTTACTTACATTTCACTGGTACATACGGCCTGTATCGAGAATATTTGAAAAATCTCGTGTTCCAGTAGTTTTTTCTCAATTTCCTCTGAAATATCAGGCGAAATGAAGAATCTTTGAAAAATAAAGTGTTGAAGTGGTTTCACTTACATTTCACTGGTACAAACGGCCAGTATCGAGAATATTTTAAAAATCTCGTGTTGCAATAGTTTTTTCTCAATTTCCTCTGAAATATCAGGCGAAATGAAGAATTTTCGACAAATAAGACGTTCCAGTGGTTTTACTTACATTACACTGGTACAAACGGCCAGTATCGAGAATGTTTGAAAAATATCGTGTTCATGCAATTTTTTCATTTCACTGGTACAAACGGCCAGTATCGAGATATTTGAAAAATCTCATGTTCCAATAGTTTTTTCTCAATTTCCTCTGAAATAACAGGCGAAATGTAGAATCTGGAAACAATAAAGCGTCCCAGTGGTTTTTCTTACATTTTACTGGTACAAACGGCCAGTATCGAGATATTTGAAAAATCTCGTGTTCCAGTAGTTTTTTCTCATTTTCCTCTGAAATATCAGGCGAAATGAAGAATCTTGGAAAAATAAAGCGTTCCAGTGGTTTTACTTACATTTCACTGGTACATACGGCCTGTATCGAGAATATTTGAAAAATCTCGTGTTCCAGTAGTTTTTTCTCAATTTCCTCTGAAATATCAGGCGAAATGAAGAATCTTTGAAAAATAAAGTGTTGAAGTGGTTTCACTTACATTTCACTGGTACAAACGGCCAGTATCGAGAATATTTTAAAAATCTCGTGTTGCAATAGTTTTTTCTCAATTTCCTCTGAAATATCAGGCGAAATGAAGAATTTTCGACAAATAAGACGTTCCAGTGGTTTTACTTACATTTCACTGGTACAAACGGCCAGTATCGAGAATATTTGAAAAATCTCGTGTTCCAGCAGTTTTTTCTCAATTTCCTCTGAAATATCAGGCGAAATGAAGTATTTTCGACAAATAAGACGTTCCAGTGGTTTTACTTACACTTCACTGGTACAAACGGCCAGTATCGAGAATGTTTGAATAATATCGTGTTCCAGCAATTTGTTCTCAATTTCCTCTGAAATATCAGGCGAAATGAAGAGTTTTCGACAAATAAGATTTTCCAGTTGTTTTACTTACTTTTCACTGGTACAAACGGCCAGTATCGAGAATATTTGAAAAATCTCGTGTTCCAGCAGTTTTTTCTCAATTTCCTCTGAAATATCAGGTGAAATGAAGAATTTTCGACAAATAAGTCGTACTTACATTTCACTGGTACAAACGGCAGTATCCAGAATATTTGAAAAATCTCGTGTTCCAGTAGTTGTTTCTTAATTTCCTCTGAAATATCAGGCGAAATGAAGAATCTTTGAAAAATAAAGTGTTGAAGTCGTTTCACTTACATTTCACTGGTACAAACGGCCAGTATCGAGAATATTTGAAAAATCTCGTGTTGCAATAGTTTTTTCTCAATTTCCTCTGAAATATCAGGCGAAATGAAGAATTTTCGACAAATAAGACGTTCCAGTGGTTTTACTTACATTTCACTGGTACAAACGGCCAGTATCGAGAATATTTGAAAAATCTCGTGTTCCAGTAGTTTTTTCTCATTTTCCTCTGAAATATCAGGCGAAATGAAGAATCTTGGAAAAATAAAGCGTTCCAGTGGTTTTACTTACATTTCACTGGTACATACGGCCTGTATCGAGAATATTTGAAAAATCTCGTGTTCCAGTAGTTGTTTCTTAATTTCCTCTGAAATATCAAGCGAAATGAAGAATCTTTGAAAAATAAAGTGTTGAAGTGGTTTCACTTACATTTCACTGGTACAAACGGCCAGTATCGAGAATATTTTAAAAATCTCGTGTTGCAATAGTTTTTTCTCAATTTCCTCTGAAATATCAGGCGAAATGAAGAATTTTCGACAAATAAGACGTTCCAGTGGTTTTACTTACATTTCACTGGTACAAACGGCCAGTATCGAGAATATTTGAAAAATCTCGTGTTCCAGTAGTTTTTTCTCATTTTCCTCTGAAATATCAGGCGAAATGAAGAATCTTGGAAAAATAAAGCGTTCCAGTGGTTTTACTTACATTTCACTGGTACATACGGCCTGTATCGAGAATATTTGAAAAATCTCGTGTTCCAGTAGTTTTTTCTCAATTTCCTCTGAAATATCAGGCGAAATGACGAATCTTTGAAAAATAAAGTGTTGAAGTGGTTTCACTTACATTTCACTGGTACAAACGGCCAGTATCGAGAATATTTTAAAAATCTCGTGTTGCAATAGTTTTTTCTCAATTTCCTCTGAAATATCAGGCGAAATGAAGAATTTTCGACAAATAAGACGTTCCAGTGGTTTTACTTACATTTCACTGGTACAAACGGCCAGTATCGAGAATATTTGAAAAATCTCGTGTTCCAGTAGTTTTTTCTCAATTTCCTCTGAAATATCAGGCGAAATGAAGAATTTTCGACAAATAAGACGTTCCAGTGGTTTTACTTACATTTCACTGGTACATACGGCCTGTATCGAGAATATTTGAAAAATCTCGTGTTCCAGTTGTTTTTTCTCAATTTCCTCTGAAATATCAGGCGAAATGAAGAATCTTGGAAAAATAAAGCGTTCCAGTGGTTTTACTTACATTACACTGGTACATACGGCCTGTATCGAGAATATTTGAAAAATCTCGTGTTCCAGTAGTTTTTTCTCAATTTCCTCTGAAATATCAGGCGAAATGACGAATCTTTGAAAAATAAAGTGTTGAAGTGGTTTCACTTACATTTCACTGGAACAAACGGCTAGTATCGAGAATATTTGAAAAATCTCGTGTTCCAGTAGTTTTTTCTAAATTTCCTCTGAAATATCAGGCGAAATGAAGAATCTTGGAAAAATAAAGCGTTCCAGTGGTTTTACTTACATTTCACTGGTACATACGGCCTGTATCGAGAATATTTGAAAAATCTCGTGTTCCAGTAGTTTTTTCTCATTTTCCTCTGAAATATCAGGCGAAATGAAGAATCTTGGAAAAATAAAGCGTTCCAGTGGTTTTACTTACATTTCACTGGTACATACGGCCTGTATCGAGAATATTTGAAAAATCTCGTGTTCCAGTAGTTTTTCCTCAATTTCCTCTGAAATATCAGGCGAAATGAAGAATCTTGGAAAAATAAAGCGTTCCAGTGGTTTTACTTACATTTCACTGGTACATACGGCCTGTATCGAGAATATTTGAAAAATCTCGTGTTCCAGTAGTTTTTTCTCAATTTCCTCTGAAATATCAGGCGAAATGACGAATCTTTGAAAAATAAAGTGTTGAAGTGGTTTCACTTACATTTCACTGGAACAAACGGCTAGTATCGAGAATATTTGAAAAATCTCGTGTTCCAGTAGTTTTTTCTTAATTTCCTCTGAAATATCAGGCGAAATGAAGTATTTTCGACAAATAAGACGTTCCAGTGGTTTTACTTACACTTCACTGGTACAAACGGCCAGTATCGAGAATGTTTGAATAATATCGTGTTCCAGCAATTTGTTCTCAATTTCCTCTGAAATATCAGGCGAAATGAAGAGTTTTCGACAAATAAGATTTTCCAGTTGTTTTACTTACTTTTCACTGGTACAAACGGCTAGTATCGAGAATATTTGAAAAATCTCGTGTTCCAGTAGTTTTTTCTAAATTTCCTCTGAAATATCAGGCGAAATGAAGTATTTTCGACAAATAAGACGTTCCAGTGGTTTTACTTACACTTCACTGGTACAAACGGCCAGTATCGAGAATATTTGAAAAATCTCGTGTTCAAGCAGTTTTTTCTCAATTTCCTCTGAAATATCAGGCGAAATGAAGAATCTTTGAAAAATAAAGTGTTGAAGTGGTTTCACTTACATTTCACTGGTACAAACGGCCTGTATCAAGAATATTTGAAAAATCTCGTGTTCCAGTAGTTTTTTTTAATTTCCTCTGAAATATCAGGCGAAATGAAGAATCTTTGAAAAATAAAGTGTTGAAGTGGTTTCACTTACATTTCACTGGTACAAACGGCCAGTATCGAGAATTTTTTAAAAATCTCGTGTTCAAGCAGTTTTTTCTCAATTTCCTCTGAAATATCAGGCGAAATGAAGCATTTTCGACAAATAAGACGTTCCAGTGGTTTTACTTACATTTCACTGGTACAAACGGCCAGTATCGAGAATGTTTGAATAATATCGTGTTCCAGCAATTTTTTCATTTCACTGGTACAAACGGCCAGTATCGAGATATTTGAAAAATCTCATGTTCCAATAGTTTTTTCTCAATTTCCTCTGAAATAACAGGCGAAATGTAGAATCTGGAAACAATAAAGCGTCCCAGTGGTTTTTCTTACATTTTACTGGTAGAAACGGACAGTATCGAGAATATTTGAAAAATCTCGTGTTCCAGTAGTTTTTTCTCAATTTCCTCCGAAATATCAGGCGAAATGAAGATTTTTCGACAAATAAGACGTTCCAGTGGTTTTACTTACATTTCACTGGTACAAGCGGCCAGTATCGAGAATATTTGAAAAATCTCGTGTTCCAGTAGTTTTTTCTCAATTTCCTCTGAAATATCAGGCGAAATGAAGAATCTTGTAAAAATAAGACGTTCCAGTGGTTTTACTTACACTTCACTGGTACAAACGGCCAGTATCGAGAATATTTGAAAAATCTCGTGTTCAAGCAGTTTTTTCTCAATTTCCTCTGAAATATCAGGCGAAATGAAGAATTTTCGACAAATAAGACGTTCCAGTGGTTTGACTTACACTTTACCGATATAAACGGCCAGTATCGAGAATATTTGAAAAATCTCGTGTTCCAGTAGTTTTTTCTCATTTTCCTCTGAAATATCAGGCGAAATGAAGAATCTTGGAAAAATAAGACGTTCCAGTGGTTTTACTTACACTTCACTGGTACAAACGGCCAGTATCGAGAATATTTGAAAAATCTCGTGTTGCAATATTTTTTTCTCAATTTCCTCTGAAATATCAGGCGAAATGAAGAATTTTCGACAAATAAGACGTTCCAGTGGTTTTACTTACACTTCACTGGTACAAACGGCCAGTATCGAGAATATTTGAAAAATCTCGTGTTCCAGTAGTTTTTTCTCAATTTCCTCTGAAATATCAGGCGAAATGAAGAATCTTGGAAAAATAAGACGTTCCAGTGGTTTTACTTACACTTCACTGGTACAAACGGCTAGTATCGAGAATATTTGAATAATCTCGTGTTCCAGTAGTTTTTTCTAAATTTCCTCTGAAATATCAGGCGAAATGAAGTATTTTCGACAAATAAGACGTTCCAGTGGTTTTACTTACACTTCACTGGTACAAACGGCCAGTATCGAGAATATTTGAAAAATCTCGTGTTCAAGCAGTTTTTTCTCAATTTCCTCTGAAATATCAGGCGAAATGAAGAATCTTTGAAAAATAAAGTGTTGAAGTGGTTTCACTTACATTTCACTGGTACAAACGGCCTGTATCGAGAATATTTGAAAAATCTCGTGTTCCAGTAGTTTTTTCTCAATTTCCTCTGAAATATCAGGCGAAATGAAGAATCTTTGAAAAATAAAGTGTTGAAGTGGTTTCACTTACATTTCACTGGTACAAACGGCCAGTATCGAGAATTTTTTAAAAATCTCGTGTTCTAGCAGTTTTTTCTCAATTTCCTCTGAAATATCAGGCGAAATGAAGCATTTTCGACAAATAAGACGTTCCAGTGGTTTTACTTACATTTCACTGGTACAAACGGCCAGTATCGAGAATGTTTGAATAATATCGTGTTCCAGCAATTTTTTCATTTCACTGGTACAAACGGCCAGTATCGAGATATTTGAAAAATCTCGTGTTCCAGTAGTTTTTCCTCAATTTCATCTGAAATATCAGGCGAAATGAAGAATTTTCGACAAATAAAGCGTTCTAGTGGTTTTACGTACATTTCACTTGAACAAACGGCCAGTATCGAGAATATTTTAAAAATCTCGTGTTCCAGTAGTTTTTTCTCAATTTCCTCTGAAATATCAGGCGAAATGAAGAATTTTCGACAAATAAGACGTTCCAGTGGTTTTACTTACACTTCACTGGTACAAACGGCCAGTATCGAGAATGTTTGAATAATATCGTGTTCCAGCAATTTGTTCTCAATTTCCTCTGAAATATCAGGCGAAATGAAGAGTTTTCGACAAATAAGATTTTCCAGTTGTTTTACTTACTTTTCACTGGTACAAACGGCTAGTATCGAGAATATTTGAAAAATCTCGTGTTCCAGTTGTTTTTTCTAAATTTCCTCTGAAATATCAGGCGAAATGAAGTATTTTCGACAAATAAGACGTTCCAGTGGTTTTACTTACACTTCGCTGGTACAAACGGCCAGTATCGAGAATATTTGAAAAATCTCGTGTTCAAGCAGTTTTTTCTCAATTTCCTCTGAAATATCAGGCGAAATGAAGAATCTTTGAAAAATAAAGTGTTGAAGTGGTTTCACTTACATTTCACTGTTACAAACGGCCTGTATCGAGAATATTTGAAAAATCTCGTGTTCCAGTAGTTTTTTCTCAATTTCCTCTGAAATATCAGGCGAAATGAAGAATCTTTGAAAAATAAAGTGTTGAAGTGGTTTCACTTACATTTCACTGTTACAAACGGCCAGTATCGAGAATATTTTAAAAATCTCGTGTTCCAGTAGTTTTTTCTCAATTTCCTCTGAAATATCAGGCGAAATGAAGAATTTTCGACAAATAAGACGTTCCAGTGGTTTTACTTACACTTCACTGGTACAAACGGCCAGTATCGAGAATGTTTGAATAATATCGTGTTCCAGCAATTTGTTCTCAATTTCCTCTGAAATATCAGGCGAAATGAAGAGTTTTCGACAAATAAGATTTTCCAGTTGTTTTACTTACTTTTCACTGGTACAAACGGCTAGTATCGAGAATATTTGAAAAATCTCGTGTTCCAGTTGTTTTTTCTAAATTTCCTCTGAAATATCAGGCGAAATGAAGCATTTTCGACAAATAAGACGTTCCAGTGGTTTTACTTACATTTCACTGGTACAAACGGCCAGTATCGAGAATGTTTGAATAATATCGTGTTCCAGCAATTTTTTCATTTCACTGGTACAAACGGCCAGTATCGAGATATTTGAAAAATCTCATGTTCCAATAGTTTTTTCTCAATTTCCTCTGAAATAACAGGCGAAATGTAGAATCTGGAAACAATAAAGCGTCCCAGTGGTTTTTCTTACATTTTACTGGTAGAAACGGACAGTATCGAGAATATTTGAAAAATCTCGTGTTCCAGTAGTTTTTTCTCAATTTCCTCTGAAATATCAGGCGAAATGAAGATTTTTCGACAAATAAGACGTTCCAGTGGTTTTACTTACATTTCACTGGTACAAGCGGCCAGTATCGAGAATATTTGAAAAATCTCGTGTTCCAGTAGTTTTTTCTCAATTTCCTCTGAAATATCAGGCGAAATGAAGAATCTTGTAAAAATAAGACGTTCCAGTGGTTTTACTTACACTTCACTGGTACAAACGGCCAGTATCGAGAATATTTGAAAAATCTCGTGTTCAAGCAGTTTTTTCTCAATTTCCTCTGAAATATCAGGCGAAATGAAGAATTTTCGACAAATAAGACGTTCCAGTGGTTTGACTTACACTTTACCGATACAAACGGCCAGTATCGAGAATATTTGAAAAATCTCGTGTTCCAGTAGTTTTTTCTCAATTTCCTCTGAAATATCAGGCGAAATGAAGAATCTTTGAAAAATAAAGTGTTGAAGTGGTTTCACTTACATTTTACTGGTAGAAACGGACAGTATCGAGAATATTTGAAAAATCTCGTGTTCCAGTAGTTTTTTCTCAATTTCCTCTGAAATATCAGGCGAAATGAAGATTTTTCGACAAATAAGACGTTCCAGTGGTTTTACTTACATTTCACTGGTACAAGCGGCCAGTATCGAGAATATTTGAAAAATCTCATGTTCCAATAGTTTTTTCTCAATTTCCTCTGAAATAACAGGCGAAATGTAGAATCTGGAAACAATAAAGCGTCCCAGTGGTTTTTCTTACATTTTACTGGTACAAACGGCCAGTATCGAGATATTTGAAAAATCTCGTGTTCCAGTAGTTTTTTCTCATTTTCTTCTGAAATATCAGGCGAAATGAAGAATCTTGGAAAAATAAAGCGTTCCAGTGGTTTTACTTACATTTCACTGGTTCATACGGCCTGTATCGAGAATATTTGAAAAATCTCGTGTTCCAGTAGTTTTTTCTCAATTTCCTCTGAAATATCAGGCGAAATGAAGAATCTTTGAAAAATAAAGTGTTGAAGTGGTTTCACTTACATTTCACTGGTACAAACGGCCAGTATCGAGAATATTTTAAAAATCTCGTGTTGCAATAGTTTTTTCTCAATTTCCTCTGAAATATCAGGCGAAATGAAGAATTTTCGACAAATAAGACGTTCCAGTGGTTTTACTTACATTTCACTGGTACAAACGGCCAGTATCGAGAATATTTGAAAAATCTCGTGTTCCAGCAGTTTTTTCTCAATTTCCTCTGAATTATCAGGCGAAATGAAGTATTTTCGACAAATAAGACGTTCCAGTGGTTTTACTTACCCTTCACTGGTACAAACGGCCAGTATCGAGAATGTTTGAATAATATCGTGTTCCAGCAATTTGTTCTCAATTTCCTCTGAAATATCAGGCGAAATGAAGAGTTTTCGACAAATAAGATTTTCCAGTTGTTTTACTTACTTTTCACTGGTACAAACGGCCAGTATCGAGAATATTTGAAAAATCTCGTGTTCCAGCAGTTTTTTCTCAATTTCCTCTGAAATATCAGGTGAAATGAAGAATTTTCGACAAATAAGTCGTACTTACATTTCACTGGTACAAACGGCAGTATCCAGAATATTTGAAAAATCTCGTGTTCCAGTAGTTGTTTCTTAATTTCCTCTGAAATATCAGGCGAAATGAAAAATCTTTGAAAAATAAAGTGTTGAAGTGGTTTCACTTACATTTCACTGGTACAAACGGCCAGTATCGAGAATATTTTAAAAATCTCGTGTTGCAATAGTTTTTTCTCAATTTCCTCTGAAATATCAGGCGAAATGAAGAATTTTCGACAAATAAGACGTTCCAGTGGTTTTACTTACATTTCACTGGTACAAACGGCCAGTATCGAGAATATTTGAAAAATCTCGTGTTCCAGTAGTTTTTTCTCATTTTCCTCTGAAATATCAGGCGAAATGAAGAATCTTGGAAAAATAAGACGTTCCAGTGGTTTTACTTACACTTCACTTGTACAAACGGCTAGTATCGAGAATATTTGAAAAATCTCGTGTTCCAGTAGTTTTTCCTCAATTTCCTCTGAAATATCAGGCGAAATGAAGAATCTTGGAAAAATAAAGCGTTCCAGTGGTTTTACTTACATTTCACTGGTACATACAGCCTGTATCGAGAATATTTGAAAAATCTCGTGTTCCAGTAGTTTTTTCTCAATTTCCTCTGAAATATCAGGCGAAATGACGAATCTTTGAAAAATAAAGTGTTGAAGTGGTTTCACTTACATTTCACTGGAACAAACGGCTAGTATCGAGAATATTTGAAAAATCTCGTGTTCCAGTAGTTTTTTCTAAATTTCCTCTGAAATATCAGGCGAAATGAAGTATTTTCGACAAATAAGACGTTCCAGTGGTTTTACTTACACTTCACTGGTACAAACGGCCAGTATCGAGAATATTTTAAAAATCTCGTGTTGCAATAGTTTTTTCTCAATTTCCTCTGAAATATCAGGCGAAATGAAGAATTTTCGACAAATAAGACGTTCCAGTGGTTTTACTTACTTTTCACTGGTACAAACGGCTAGTATCGAGAATATTTGAAAAATCTCGTGTTCCAGTAGTTTTTTCTAAATTTCCTCTGAAATATCAGGCGAAATGAAGTATTTTCGACAAATAAGACGTTCCAGTGGTTTTACTTACACTTCACTGGTACAAACGGCCAGTATCGAGAATATTTGAAAAATCTCGTGTTCAAGCAGTTTTTTCTCAATTTCCTCTGAAATATCAGGCGAAATGAAGAATCTTTGAAAAATAAAGTGTTGAAGTGGTTTCACTTACATTTCACTGGTACAAACGGCCTGTATCGAGAATATTTGAAAAATCTCGTGTTCCAGTAGTTTTTTCTCAATTTCCTCTGAAATATCAGGCGAAATGAAGAATCTTTGAAAAATAAAGTGTTGAAGTGGTTTCACTTACATTTCACTGGTACAAACGGCCAGTATCGAGAATTTTTTAAAAATCTCGTGTTCAAGCAGTTTTTTCTCAATTTCCTCTGAAATATCAGGCGAAATGAAGCATTTTCGACAAATAAGACGTTCCAGTGGTTTTACTTACATTTCACTGGTACAAACGGCCAGTATCGAGAATGTTTGAATAATATCGTGTTCCAGCAATTTTTTCATTTCACTGGTACAAACGGCCAGTATCGAGATATTTGAAAAATCTCATGTTCCAATAGTTTTTTCTCAATTTCCTCTGAAATAACAGGCGAAATGTAGAATCTGGAAACAATAAAGCGTCCCAGTGGTTTTTCTTACATTTTACTGGTAGAAACGGACAGTATCGAGAATATTTGAAAAATCTCGTGTTCCAGTAGTTTTTTCTCAATTTCCTCCGAAATATCAGGCGAAATGAAGATTTTTCGACAAATAAGACGTTCCAGTGGTTTTACTTACATTTCACTGGTACAAGCGGCCAGTATCGAGAATATTTGAAAAATCTCGTGTTCCAGTAGTTTTTTCTCAATTTCCTCTGAAATATCAGGCGAAATGAAGAATCTTGTAAAAATAAGACGTTCCAGTGGTTTTACTTACACTTCACTGGTACAAACGGCCAGTATCGAGAATATTTGAAAAATCTCGTGTTCAAGCAGTTTTTTCTCAATTTCCTCTGAAATATCAGGCGAAATGAAGAATTTTCGACAAATAAGACGTTCCAGTGGTTTGACTTACACTTTACCGATACAAACGGCCAGTATCGAGAATATTTGAAAAATCTCGTGTTCCAGTAGTTTTTTCTCATTTTCCTCTGAAATATCAGGCGAAATGAAGAATCTTGGAAAAATAAGACGTTCCAGTGGTTTTACTTACACTTCACTGGTACAAACGGCCAGTATCGAGAATATTTGAAAAATCTCGTGTTCCAGTAGTTTTTCCTCAATTTCATCTGAAATATCAGTTGAAATGAAGAATCTGAAAAATAAAGCGTTCTAGTGGTTTTACTTACATTTCACTTGAACAAACGGCCAGTATCGAGAATATTTTAAAAACCTCGTGTTGCAATATTTTTTTTCTCAATTTCCTCTGAAATATCAGGCGAAATGAAGAATTTTCGACAAATAAGACGTTCCAGTGGTTTTACTTACACTTCACTGGTACAAACGGCCAGTATCGAGAATATTTGAAAAATCTCGTGTTCCAGTAGTTTTTTCTCAATTTCCTCTGAAATATCAGGCGAAATGAAGAATCTTGGAAAAATAAGACGTTCCAGTGGTTTTACTTACACTTCACTGGTACAAACGGCTAGTATCGAGAATATTTGAAAAATCTCGTGTTCCAGTAGTTTTTTCTAAATTTCCTCTGAAATATCAGGCGAAATGAAGTATTTTCGACAAATAAGACGTTCCAGTGGTTTTACTTACACTTCACTGGTACAAACGGCCAGTATCGAGAATATTTGAAAAATCTCGTGTTCAAGCAGTTTTTTCTCAATTTCCTCTGAAATATCAGGCGAAATGAAGGATCTTTGAAAAATAAAGTGTTGAAGTGGTTTCACTTACATTTCACTGGTACAAACGGCCTGTATCGAGAATATTTGAAAAATCTCGTGTTCCAGTAGTTTTTTCTCAATTTCCTCTGAAATATCAGGCGAAATGAAGAATCTTTGAAAAATAAAGTGTTGAAGTGGTTTCACTTACATTTCACTGGTACAAACGGCCAGTATCGAGAATTTTTTAAAAATCTCGTGTTCAAGCAGTTTTTTCTCAATTTCCTCTGAAATATCAGGCGAAATGAAGCATTTTCGACATATAAGACGTTCCAGTGGTTTTACTTACATTTCACTGGTACAAACGGCCAGTATCGAGAATGTTTGAATAATATCGTGTTCCAGCAATTTTTTCATTTCACTGGTACAAACGGCCAGTATCGAGATATTTGAAAAATCTCATGTTCCAATAGTTTTTTCTCAATTTCCTCTGAAATAACAGGCGAAATGTAGAATCTGGAAACAATAAAGCGTCCCAGTGGTTTTTCTTACATTTTACTGGTAGAAACGGACAGTATCGAGAATATTTGAAAAATCTCGTGTTCCAGTAGTTTTTCCTCAATTTCATCTGAAATATCAGGCGAAATGAAGAATCTGAAAAATAAAGCGTTCTAGTGGTTTTACTTACATTTCACTTGAACAAACGGCCAGTATCGAGAATATTTTAAAAATCTCGTGTTCCAGTAGTTTTTTCTCAATTTCCTCTGAAATATCAGGCGAAATGAAGAATCTTGTAAAAATAAGACGTTCCAGTGGTTTTACTTACACTTCACTGGTACAAACGGCCAGTATCGAGAATGTTTGAATAATATCGTGTTCCAGCAATTTGTTCTCAATTTCCTCTGAAATATCAGGCGAAATGAAGAGTTTTCGACAAATAAGATTTTCCAGTTGTTTTACTTACTTTTCACTGGTACAAACGGCAAGTATCGAGAATATTTGAAAAATCTCGTGTTCCAGTAGTTTTTTCTAAATTTCCTCTGAAATATCAGGCGAAATGAAGTATTTTCGACAAATAAGACGTTCCAGTGGTTTTACTTACACTTCGCTGGTACAAACGGCCAGTATCGAGAATATTTGAAAAATCTCGTGTTCAAGCAGTTTTTTCTCAATTTCCTCTGAAATATCAGGCGAAATGAAGAATCTTTGAAAAATAAAGTGTTGAAGTGGTTTCACTTACATTTCACTGGTACAAACGGCCTGTATCGAGAATATTTGAAAAATCTCGTGTTCCAGTAGTTTTTTCTCAATTTCCTCTGAAATATCAGGCGAAATGAAGAATCTTTGAAAAATAAAGTGTTGAAGTGGTTTCACTTACATTTCACTGGTACAAACGGCCAGTATCGAGAATTTTTTAAAAATCTCGTGTTCAAGCAGTTTTTTCTCAATTTCCTCTGAAATATCAGGCGAAATGAAGCATTTTCGACAAATAAGACGTTCCAGTGGTTTTACTTACATTTCACTGGTACAAACGGCCAGTATCGAGAATGTTTGAATAATATCGTGTTCCAGCAATTTTTTCATTTCACTGGTACAAACGGCCAGTATCGAGATATTTGAAAAATCTCATGTTCCAATAGTTTTTTCTCAATTTCCTCTGAAATAACAGGCGAAATGTAGAATCTGGAAACAATAAAGCGTCCCAGTGGTTTTTCTTACATTTTACTGGTAGAAACGGACAGTATCGAGAATATTTGAAAAATCTCGTGTTCCAGTAGTTTTTTCTCAATTTCCTCTGAAATATCAGGCGAAATGAAGATTTTTCGACAAATAAGACGTTCCAGTGGTTTTACTTACATTTCACTGGTACAAGCGGCCAGTATCGAGAATATTTGAAAAATCTCGTGTTCCAGTAGTTTTTTCTCAATTTCCTCTGAAATATCAGGCGAAATGAAGAATCTTGTAAAAATAAGACGTTCCAGTGGTTTTACTTACACTTCACTGGTACAAACGGCCAGTATCGAGAATATTTGAAAAATCTCGTGTTCAAGCAGTTTTTTCTCAATTTCCTCTGAAATATCAGGCGAAATGAAGAATTTTCGACAAATAAGACGTTCCAGTGGTTTGACTTACACTTTACCGATACAAACGGCCAGTATCGAGAATATTTGAAAAATCTCGTGTTCCAGTAGTTTTTTCTCATTTTCCTCTGAAATATCAGGCGAAATGAAGAATCTTGGAAAAATAAGACGTTCCAGTGGTTTTACTTACACTTCACTGGTACAAACGGCCAGTATCGAGAATATTTGAAAAATCTCGTGTTCCAGTAGTTTTTCCTCAATTTCATCTGAAATATCAGGCGAAATGAAGAATCTGAAAAATAAAGCGTTCTAGTGGTTTTACTTACATTTCACTTGAACAAACGGCCAGTATCGAGAATATTTTAAAAATCTCGTGTTGCAATATTTTTTTCTCAATTTCCTCTGAAATATCAGGCGAAATGAAGAATCTTGGAAAAATAAGACGTTCCAGTGGTTTTACTTACACTTCACTGGTACAAACGGCCAGTATCGAGAATATTTGAAAAATCTCGTGTTCCAGTAGTTTTTTCTCAATTTCCTCTGAAATATCAGGCGAAATGAAGAATCTTGGAAAAATAAGACGTTCCAGTGGTTTTACTTACACTTCACTGGTACAAACGGCCAGAATCGAGAATATTTGAAAAATCTCGTGTTCCAGTAGTTTTTCTAAATTTCCTCTGAACTATCAGGCGAAATGAAGTATTTTCGACAAATAAGACGTTCCAGTGGTTTTACTTACATTTCACTGGAACAAACGGCTAGTATCGAGAATATTTGAAAAATCTCGTGTTCCAGTAGTTTTTCCTCAATTTCCTCTGAAATATCAGGTGAAATGAAGAATTTTTGACAAATAAGACGTTCCAGTGGTTTTACTTACACTTCACTGGTACAAACGGCCAGTATCGAGAATATTTGAAAAATCTCGTGGTGCAATATTTTTTTCTCAATTTCCTCTGAAATATCAGGCGAAATGAAGAATTTTCGACAAATAAGACGTTCCAGTGGTTTTACTTACCCTTCACTGGTACAAACGCCTAGTATCGAGAATATTTGAAAAATCTCGTGTTCCAGTAGTTTTTTCTAAATTTCCTCTGAAATATCAGGCGAAATGAAGAATTTTCGACAAATAAGACGTTCCAGTGGTTTGACTTACACTTTACCGATACAAACGGCCAGTATCGAGAATATTTGAAAAATCTAGTGTTCCAGTAGTTTTTTCTCATTTTCCTCTGAAATATCAGGCGAAATGAAGAATTTTGGAAAAATAAGACGTTCCAGTGGTTTTACTTACACTTCACTGGTACAAACGGCCAGTATCGAGAATATTTGAAAAATCTCGTGTTCCAGTAGTTTTTCCTCAATTTCATCTGAAATATCAGGCGAAATGAAGAATCTGGAAACATTAAAGCGTCCCAGTGGTTTTTCTTACATTTTACTGGTACAAACGGCCAGTATCGAGAATATTTGAAAAATCTCGTGTTCCAGTAGTTTTTTCTCAATTTCCTCTGAAATATCAGGCGAAATGAAGAATTTTCGACAAATAAGACGTTCCAGTGGTTTTACTTACATTACACTGGTACAAACGGCCAGTATCGAGAATGTTTGAAAAATATCGTGTTCATGCAATTTTTTCATTTCACTGGTACAAACGGCCAGTATCGAGATATTTGAAAAATCTCATGTTCCAATAGTTTTTTCTCAATTTCCTCTGAAATAACAGGCGAAATGTAGAATCTGGAAACAATAAAGCGTCCCAGTGGTTTTTCTTACATTTTACTGGTAGAAACGGACAGTATCGAGAATATTTGAAAAATCTCGTGTTCCAGTAGTTTTTTCTCAATTTCCTCTGAAATATCAGGCGAAATGAAGAATTTTCGACAAATAAGACGTTCCAGTGGTTTTACTTACATTACACTGGTACAAACGGCCAGTATCGAGAATGTTTGAAAAATATCGTGTTCATGCAATTTTTTCATTTCACTGGTACAAACGGCCAGTATCGAGATATTTGAAAAATCTCATGTTCCAATAGTTTTTTCTCAATTTCCTCTGAAATAACAGGCGAAATGTAGAATCTGGAAACAATAAAGCGTCCCAGTGGTTTTTCTTACATTTTACTGGTACAAACGGCCAGTATCGAGAATATTTGAAAAATCTCGTGTTCCAGTAGTTTTTTCTCATTTTCCTCTGAAATATCAGGCGAAATGAAGAATCTTGGAAAAATAAAGCGTTCCAGTGGTTTAACTTACATTTCACTGGTACATACGGCCAGTATCGAGATATTTGAAAAATCTTGTGTTCCAATAGTTTTTTCTCAATTTCCTCTGAAATATCAGGCGAAATGAAGAATTTTCGACAAATAAGACGTTCCAGTGGTTTTACTTACATTTCACTGGTACAAACGGCCAGTATCGAGAATATTTGAAAAATCTCGTGTTCCAGTAGTTTTTTCTCATTTTCCTCTGAAATATCAGGCGAAATGAAGAATCTTGGAAAAATAAAGCGTTCCAGTGGTTTTACTTACATTTCACTGGTACATACGGCCTGTATCGAGAATATTTGAAAAATCTCCTGTTCCAGTAGTTTTTTCTCAATTTCCTCTGAAATATCAGGCGAAATGAAGAATCTTTGAAAAATAAAGTGTTGAAGTGGTTTCACTTACATTTCACTGGTACAAACGGCCAGTATCGAGAATATTTTAAAAATCTCGTGTTGCAATAGTTTTTTCTCAATTTCCTCTGAAATATCAGGCGAAATGAAGAATTTTCGACAAATAAGACGTTCCAGTGGTTTTACTTACATTTCACTGGTACAAACGGCCAGTATCGAGAATATTTGAAAAATCTCGTGTTCCAATAGTTTTTTCTCATTTTCCTCTGAAATATCAGGCGAAGTGAAGAATCTTGGAAAAATAAGACGTTCCAGTGGTTTTACTTACACTTCACTGGTACAAACGGCTAGTATCGAGAATATTTGAAAAATCTCGTGTTCCAGTAGTTTTTCCTCAATTTCCTCTGAAATATCAGGCGAAATGAAGAATCTTGGAAAAATAAAGCGTTCCAGTGGTTTAACTTACATTTCACTGGTACATACGGCCTGTATCGAGAATATTTGAAAAATCTCGTGTTCCAGTAGTTTTTTCTCAATTTCCTCTGAAATATCAGGCGAAATGAAGAATCTTTGAAAAATAAAGTGTTGAAGTGGTTTCACTTACATTTCACTGGAACAAACGGCTAGTATCGAGAATATTTGAAAAATCTCGTGTTCCAGTAGTTTTTTCTAAATTTCCTCTGAAATATCAGGCGAAATGAAGTATTTTCGACAAATAAGACGTTCCAGTGGTTTTACTTACACTTCACTGGTACAAACGGCCAGTATCGAGAATGTTTGAATAATATCGTGTTCCAGCAATTTGTTCTCAATTTCCTCTGAAATATCAGGCGAAATGAAGAGTTTTCGACAAATAAGATTTTCCAGTTGTTTTACTTACTTTTCACTGGTACAAACGGCCAGTATCGAGAATATTTGAAAAATCTCGTGTTCCAGCAGTTTTTTCTCAATTTTCTCTGAAATATCAGGTGAAATGAAGAATTTTCGACAAATAAGTCGTACTTACATTTCACTGGTACAAACGGCAGTATCCAGAATATTTGAACAATCTCGTTTTCCAGTAGTTTTTCCTCAATTTCCTCTGAAATATCAGGCTAAATGAAGAATTTTTCGACAAATAAGACGTTCCAGTGGTTTTACTTACATTTCACTGGTACAAACGGCCAGTATCGAGAATATTTGAAAAATCTCGTGTTCCAGCAGTTGTTTCTTAATTTCCTCTGAAATATCAGGCGAAATGAAGAATCTTTGAAAAATAAAGTGTTGAAGTGGTTTCACTTACATTTCACTGGTACAAACGGCCAGTATCGAGAATATTTTAAAAATCTCGTGTTCAAGCAGTTTTTTCTCAATTTCCTCTGAAATATCAGGCGAAATGAAGAATCTTTGAAAAATAAAGTGTTGAAGTGGTTTCACTTACATTTCACTGGTACAAACGGCCAGTATCGAGAATATTTTAAAAATCTCGTGTTGCAATAGTTTTTTCTCAATTTCCTCTGAAATATCAGGCGAAACGGCCTGTATCGAGAATATTTGAAAAATCTCGTGTTCCAGTAGTTTTTTCTCAATTTCCTCTGAAATATCAGGCGAAATGAAGAATCTTTGAAAAATAAAGTGTTGAAGTGGTTTCACTTACATTTCACTGGTACAAACGGCCAGTATCGAGAATATTTTAAAAATCTCGTGTTCAAGCAGTTTTTTCTCAATTTCCTCTGAAATATCAGGCGAAATGAAGCATTTTCGACAAATAAGACGTTCCAGTGGTTTTACTTACATTTCACTGGTACAAACGGCCAGTATCGAGAATGTTTGAATAATATCGTGTTCCAGCAATTTTTTCATTTCACTGGTACAAACGGCCAGTTTCGAGATATTTGAAAAATCTCATGTTCCAATAGTTTTTTCTCAATTTCCTCTGAAATAACAGGCGAAATGTAGAATCTGGAAACAATAAAGCGTCCCAGTGGTTTTTCTTACATTTTACTGGTAGAAAGGGACAGTATCGAGAATATTTGAAAAATCTCGTGTTCCAGTAGTTTTTTCTCAATTTCCTCTGAAATATCAGGCGAAATGAAGATTTTTCGATAAATAAGACGTTCCAGTGGTTTTACTTACACTTCACTTGAACAAACGGCCAGTATCGAGAATATTTTAAAAATCTCGTGTTGGAATATTTTTTTCTCAATTTCCTCTGAAATATCAGGCGAAATGAAGAATTTTCGACAAATAAGACGTTCCAGTGGTTTTACTTACACTTCACTGGTACAAACGGCCAGTATCGAGAATATTTGAAAAATCTCGTGTTCCAGTAGTTTTTTCTCAATTTCCTCTGAAATATCAGGCGAAATGAAGAATCTTGGAAAAATAAGACGTTCCAGTGGTTTTACTTACACTTCACTGGTACAAACGGCCAGAATCGAGAATATTTGAAAAATCTCGTGTTCCAGTAGTTTTTCTAAATTTCCTCTGAACTATCAGGCGAAATGAAGTATTTTCGACAAATAAGACGTTCCAGTGGTTTTACTTACATTTCACTGGAACAAACGGCTAGTATCGAGAATATTTGAAAAATCTCGTGTTCCAGTAGTATTTCCTCAATTTCCTCTGAAATATCAGGTAAAATGTAGAATTTTTGACAAATAAGACGTTCCAGTGGTTTTACTTACACTTCACTGGTACAAACGGCCAGAATCGGGAATATTTGAAAAATCTCGTGTTCCAGTAGTTTTTCTAAATTTCCTCTGAACTATCAGGCGAAATGAAGTATTTTCGACAAATAAGACGTTCCAGTGGTTTTACTTACATTTCACTGGAACAAACGGCTAGTATCGAGAATATTTGAAAAATCTCGTGTTCCAGTAGTTTTTCCTCAATTTCCTCTGAAATATCAGGTGAAATGAAGAATTCTTGACAAATAAGACGTTCCAGTGGTTTTACTTACACTTCACTGGTACAAACGGCCAGTATCGAGAATATTTGAAAAATCTCGTGTTGCAATATTTTTTTCTCAATTTCCTCTGAAATATCAGGCGAAATGAAGAATTTTCGACAAATAAGACGTTCCAGTGGTTTTACTTACCCTTCACTGGTACAAACGGCTAGTATCGAGAATATTTGAAAAATCTCGTGTTCCAGTAGTTTTTCTAAATTTCCTCTGAACTATCAGGCGAAATGAAGTATTTTCGACAAATAAGACGTTCCAGTGGTTTTACTTACATTTCACTGGTACAAATGGCCAGTATCGAGAATATTTGAAAAATCTCGTGTTCCAGTAGTTTTTTCTCATTTTCCTCTGAAATATCAGGCGAAATGAAGAATTTTTGACAAATAAGACGTTCCAGTGGTTTTACTTACATTTCACTGGTACAAACGGCCAGTATCGAGAATATTTGAAAAATCTCGTGTTCCAGTAGTTTTTTCTCAATTTCCTCTGAAATATCAGGCGAAATGAAGAATCTTGGAAAAATAAGACGTTCCAGTGGTTTTACTTACGCTTCACTGGTACAAACGGCCAGTATCGAGAATATTTGAAAAATCTCGTGTTCAAGCAGGTTTTTCTCAATTTCCTCTGAAATATCAGGCGAAATGAAGAATTTTCGACAAATAAGACGTTCCAGTGGTTTTACTTACATTTCACTGGAACAAACGGCTAGTATCGAGAATATTTGAAAAATCTCGTGTTCCAGTAGTTTTTCCTCAATTTCCTCTGAAATATCAGGTGAAATGAAGAATTTTTGACAAATAAGACGTTCCAGTGGTTTTACTTACACTTCACTGGTACAAACGGCCAGTATCGAGAATATTTGAAAAATCTCGTGTTGCAATATTTTTTTCTCAATTTCCTCTGAAATATCAGGCGAAATGAAGAATTTTCGACAAATAAGACGTTCCAGTGGTTTTACTTACCCTTCACTGGTACAAACGCCTAGTATCGAGAATATTTGAAAAATCTCGTGTTCCAGTAGTTTTTCCTCAATTTCCTCTGAAATATCAGGTGAAATGAAGAATTTTTGACAAATAAGACGTTCCAGTGGTTTTACTTACACTTCACTGGTACAAACGGCCAGTATCGAGAATATTTGAAAAATCTCGTGTTGCAATATTTTTTTCTCAATTTCCTCTGAAATATCAGGCGAAATGAAGAATTTTCGACAAATAAGACGTTCCAGTGGTTTTACTTACCCTTCACTGGTACAAACGCCTAGTATCGAGAATATTTGAAAAATCTCGTGTTCCAGTAGTTTTTCTAAATTTCCTCTGAACTATCAGGCGAAATGAAGTATTTTCGACAAATAAGACGTTCCAGTGGTTTTACTTACATTTCACTGGAACAAACGGCTAGTATCGAGAATATTTGAAAAATCTCGTGTTCCAGTAGTTTTTCCTCAATTTCCTCTGAAATATCAGGTGAAATGAAGAATTTTTGACAAATAAGACGTTCCAGTGGTTTTACTTACACTTCACTGGTACAAACGGCCAGTATCGAGAATATTTGAAAAATCTCGTGTTCCAGTAGTTTTTTCTCAATTTCCTCTGAAATATCAGGCGAAATGAAGAATTTTCGACAAATAAGACGTTCCAGTGGTTTTACTTACCCTTCACTGGTACAAACGCCTAGTATCGAGAATATTTGAAAAATCTCGTGTTCCAGTAGTTTTTTCTAAATTTCCTCTGAAATATCAGGCGAAATGAAGAATTTTCGACAAATAAGACGTTCCAGTGGTTTGACTTACACTTTACCGATACAAACGGCCAGTATCGAGAATATTTGAAAAATCTAGTGTTCCAGTAGTTTTTTCTCATTTTCCTCTGAAATATCAGGCGAAATGAAGAATTTTGGAAAAATAAGACGTTCCAGTGGTTTTACTTACACTTCACTGGTACAAACGGCCAGTATCGAGAATATTTGAAAAATCTCGTGTTCCAGTAGTTTTTCCTCAATTTCATCTGAAATATCAGGCGAAATGAAGAATCTGGAAACATTAAAGCGTCCCAGTGGTTTTTCTTACATTTTACTGGTACAAACGGCCAGTATCGAGAATATTTGAAAAATCTCGTGTTCCAGTAGTTTTTTCTCAATTTCCTCTGAAATATCAGGCGAAATGAAGAATTTTCGACAAATAAGACGTTCCAGTGGTTTTACTTACATTACACTGGTACAAACGGCCAGTATCGAGAATGTTTGAAAAATATCGTGTTCATGCAATTTTTTCATTTCACTGGTACAAACGGCCAGTATCGAGATATTTGAAAAATCTCATGTTCCAATAGTTTTTTCTCAATTTCCTCTGAAATAACAGGCGAAATGTAGAATCTGGAAACAATAAAGCGTCCCAGTGGTTTTTCTTACATTTTACTGGTAGAAACGGACAGTATCGAGAATATTTGAAAAATCTCGTGTTCCAGTAGTTTTTTCTCAATTTCCTCTGAAATGTCAGGCGAAATGAAGAATTTTCGACAAATAAGACGTTCCAGTGGTTTTACTTACATTACACTGGTACAAACGGCCAGTATCGAGAATGTTTGAAAAATATCGTGTTCATGCAATTTTTTCATTTCACTGGTACAAACGGCCAGTATCGAGATATTTGAAAAATCTCATGTTCCAATAGTTTTTTCTCAATTTCCTCTGAAATAACAGGCGAAATGTAGAATCTGGAAACAATAAAGCGTCCCAGTGGTTTTTCTTACATTTTACTGGTACAAACGGCCAGTATCGAGAATATTTGAAAAATCTCGTGTTCCAGTAGTTTTTTCTCATTTTCCTCTGAAATATCAGGCGAAATGAAGAATCTTGGAAAAATAAAGCGTTCCAGTGGTTTAACTTACATTTCACTGGTACATACGGCCATTATCGAGATATTTGAAAAATCTTGTGTTCCAATAGTTTTTTCTCAATTTCCTCTGAAATATCAGGCGAAATGAAGAATTTTCGACAAATAAGACGTTCCAGTGGTTTTACTTACATTTCACTGGTACAAACGGCCAGTATCGAGAATATTTGAAAAATCTCGTGTTCCAGTAGTTTTTTCTCATTTTCCTCTGAAATATCAGGCGAAATGAAGAATCTTGGAAAAATAAAGCGTTCCAGTGGTTTTACTTACATTTCACTGGTACATACGGCCTGTATCGAGAATATTTGAAAAATCTCCTGTTCCAGTAGTTTTTTCTCAATTTCCTCTGAAATATCAGGCGAAATGAAGAATCTTTGAAAAATAAAGTGTTGAAGTGGTTTCACTTACATTTCACTGGTACAAACGGCCAGTATCGAGAATATTTTAAAAATCTCGTGTTGCAATAGTTTTTTCTCAATTTCCTCTGAAATATCAGGCGAAATGAAGAATTTTCGACAAATAAGACGTTCCAGTGGTTTTACTTACATTTCACTGGTACAAACGGCCAGTATCGAGAATATTTGAAAAATCTCGTGTTCCAATAGTTTTTTCTCATTTTCCTCTGAAATATCAGGCGAAGTGAAGAATCTTGGAAAAATAAGACGTTCCAGTGGTTTTACTTACACTTCACTGGTACAAACGGCTAGTATCCAGAATATTTGAAAAATCTCGTGTTCCAGTAGTTTTTCCTCAATTTCCTCTGAAATATCAGGCGAAATGAAGAATCTTGGAAAAATAAAGCGTTCCAGTGGTTTAACTTACATTTCACTGGTACATACGGCCTGTATCGAGAATATTTGAAAAATCTCGTGTTCCAGTAGTTTTTTCTCAATTTCCTCTGAAATATCAGGCGAAATGAAGAATCTTTGAAAAATAAAGTGTTGAAGTGGTTTCACTTACATTTCACTGGAACAAACGGCTAGTATCGAGAATATTTGAAAAATCTCGTGTTCCAGTAGTTTTTTCTAAATTTCCTCTGAAATATCAGGCGAAATGAAGTATTTTCGACAAATAAGACGTTCCAGTGGTTTTACTTACACTTCACTGGTACAAACGGCCAGTATCGAGAATGTTTGAATAATATCGTGTTCCAGCAATTTGTTCTCAATTTCCTCTGAAATATCAGGCGAAATGAAGAGTTTTCGACAAATAAGATTTTCCAGTTGTTTTACTTACTTTTCACTGGTACAAACGGCCAGTATCGAGAATATTTGAAAAATCTCGTGTTCCAGCAGTTTTTTCTCAATTTCCTCTGAAATATCAGGTGAAATGAAGAATTTTCGACAAATAAGTCGTACTTACATTTCACTGGTACAAACGGCAGTATCCAGAATATTTGAACAATCTCGTTTTCCAGTAGTTTTTCCTCAATTTCCTCTGAAATATCAGGCTAAATGAAGAATTTTTCGACAAATAAGACGTTCCAGTGGTTTTACTTACATTTCACTGGTACAAACGGCCAGTATCGAGAATATTTGAAAAATCTCGTGTTCCAGTAGTTGTTTCTTAATTTCCTCTGAAATATCAGGCGAAATGAAGAATCTTTGAAAAATAAAGTGTTGAAGTGGTTTCACTTACATTTCACTGGTACAAACGGCCAGTATCGAGAATATTTTAAAAATCTCGTGTTGCAATAGTTTTTTCTCAATTTCCTCTGAAATATCAGGCGAAACGGCCTGTATCGAGAATATTTGAAAAATCTCGTGTTCCAGTAGTTTTTTCTCAATTTCCTCTGAAATATCAGGCGAAATGAAGAATCTTTGAAAAATAAAGTGTTGAAGTGGTTTCACTTACATTTCACTGGTACAAACGGCCAGTATCGAGAATATTTTAAAAATCTCGTGTTCAAGCAGTTTTTTCTCAATTTCCTCTGAAATATCAGGCGAAATGAAGCATTTTCGACAAATAAGACGTTCCAGTGGTTTTACTTACATTTCACTGGTACAAACGGCCAGTATCGAGAATGTTTGAATAATATCGTGTTCCAGCAATTTTTTCATTTCACTGGTACAAACGGCCAGTTTCGAGATATTTGAAAAATCTCATGTTCCAATAGTTTTTTCTCAATTTCCTCTGAAATAACAGGCGAAATGTAGAATCTGGAAACAATAAAGCGTCCCAGTGGTTTTTCTTACATTTTACTGGTAGAAAGGGACAGTATCGAGAATATTTGAAAAATCTCGTGTTCCAGTAGTTTTTTCTCAATTTCCTCTGAAATATCAGGCGAAATGAAGATTTTTCGACAAATAAGACGTTCCAGTGGTTTTACTTACACTTCACTTGAACAAACGGCCAGTATCGAGAATATTTTAAAAATCTCGTGTTGCAATATTTTTTTCTCAATTTCCTCTGAAATATCAGGCGAAATGAAGAATTTTCGACAAATAAGACGTTCCAGTGGTTTTACTTACACTTCACTGGTACAAACGGCCAGTATCGAGAATATTTGAAAAATCTCGTGTTCCAGTAGTTTTTTCTCAATTTCCTCTGAAATATCAGGCGAAATGAAGAATCTTGGAAAAATAAGACGTTCCAGTGGTTTTACTTACACTTCACTGGTACAAACGGCCAGAATCGAGAATATTTGAAAAATCTCGTGTTCCAGTAGTTTTTCTAAATTTCCTCTGAACTATCAGGCGAAATGAAGTATTTTCGACAAATAAGACGTTCCAGTGGTTTTACTTACATTTCACTGGAACAAACGGCTAGTATCGAGAATATTTGAAAAATCTCGTGTTCCAGTAGTATTTCCTCAATTTCCTCTGAAATATCAGGTAAAATGTAGAATTTTTGACAAATAAGACGTTCCAGTGGTTTTACTTACACTTCACTGGTACAAACGGCCAGAATCGAGAATATTTGAAAAATCTCGTGTTCCAGTAGTTTTTCTAAATTTCCTCTGAACTATCAGGCGAAATGAAGTATTTTCGACAAATAAGACGTTCCAGTGGTTTTACTTACATTTCACTGGAACAAACGGCTAGTATCGAGAATATTTGAAAAATCTCGTGTTCCAGTAGTTTTTCCTCAATTTCCTCTGAAATATCAGGTGAAATGAAGAATTCTTGACAAATAAGACGTTCCAGTGGTTTTACTTACACTTCACTGGTACAAACGGCCAGTATCGAGAATATTTGAAAAATCTCGTGTTGCAATATTTTTTTCTCAATTTCCTCTGAAATATCAGGCGAAATGAAGAATTTTCGACAAATAAGACGTTCCAGTGGTTTTACTTACCCTTCACTGGTACAAACGGCTAGTATCGAGAATATTTGAAAAATCTCGTGTTCCAGTAGTTTTTCTAAATTTCCTCTGAACTATCAGGCGAAATGAAGTATTTTCGACAAATAAGACGTTCCAGTGGTTTTACTTACACTTCACTGGTACAAACGGCCAGTATCGAGAATATTTGAAAAATCTCGTGTTCCAGTAGTTTTTTCTCATTTTCTTCTGAAATATCAGGCGAAATGAAGAATCATGGAAAAATAAGACGTTCCAGTGGTTTTACTTACATTTCACTGGTACAAACGGCCAGTATCGAGAATATTTGAAAAATCTCGTGTTCCAGTAGTTTTTTCTCAATTTCCTCTGAAATATCAGGCGAAATGAAGAATCTTGGAAAAATAAGACGTTCCAGTGGTTTTACTTACGCTTCACTGGTTCAAACGGCCAGTATCGAGAATATTTGAAAAATCTCGTGTTCAAGCAGGTTTTTCTCAATTTCCTCTGAAATATCAGGCGAAATAAAGAATTTTCGACAAATAAGACGTTCCAGTGGTTTTACTTACACTTCACTGGTACAAACGGCCAGTATCGAGAATATTTGAAAAATCTCGTGTTCCAGTAGTTTTTTCTCATTTTCCTCTGAAATATCAGGCGAAATGAAGAATTTTCGACAAATAAGACGTTCCAGTGGTTTTACTTACACTTCACTGGTACAAACGGCCAGTATCGAGAATATTTGAAAAATCTCGTGTTGCAATATTTTTTTCTCATTTTCTTCTGAAATATCAGGCGAAATGAAGAATCATGGAAAAATAAGACGTTCCAGTGGTTTTACTTACACTTCACTGGTACAAACGGCCAGTATCGAGAATATTTGAAAAATCTCGTGTTCCAGTAGTTTTTCCTAAATTTCATCTGAAATATCAGGCGAAATAAAGAATCTGAAAAATAAAGCGTTCTAGTGGTTTAACTTACATTTCACTTGAACAAACGGCCAGTATCGAGAATATTTGAAAAATCTCGTGTTCCAGTAGTTTTTTCTAAATTTCCTCTGAACTATCAGACGAAATGAAGAATTTTCGACAAATAAGACGTTCCAGTGGTTTTACTTACACTTCACTGGTACAAACGGCCAGTATCGAGAATATTTGAAAAATCTCGTGTTCCAGTAGTTTTTTCTCATTTTCCTCTGAAATATCAGGCGAAATGAAGAATTTTCGACAAATAAGACGTTCCAGTGGTTTTACTTACACTTCACTGGTACAAACGGCCAGTATCGAGAATATTTGAAAAATCTCGTGTTCCAGTAGTTTTTTCTCATTTTCCTCTGAAATATCAGGCGAAATGAAGAATTTTCGACAAATAAGACGTTCCAGTGGTTTTACTTACACTTCACTGGTACAAACGGCCAGTATCGAGAATATTTGAAAAATCTCGTGTTCCAGTTGTTTTTTCTCATTTTCTTCTGAAATATCAGACGAAATGAAGAATCATGGAAAAATAAGACGTTCCAGTGGTTTTACTTACACTTCACTGGTACAAACGGCCAGTATCGAGGATATTTGAAAAATCTCGTGTTCCAGTAGTTTTTTCTCATTTTCCTCTGAAATATCAGGCGAAATGAAGAATTTTCGACAAATAAGACGTTCCAGTGGTTTTACTTACACTTCACTGGTACAAACGGCCAGTATCGAGAATATTTGAAAAATCTCGTGTTCCAGTTGTTTTTTCTCATTTTCTTCTGAAATATCAGACGAAATGAAGAATCATGGAAAAATAAGACGTTCCAGTGGTTTTACTTACACTTCACTGGTACAAACGGCCAGTATCGAGAATATTTGAAAAATCTCGTGTTCCAGTTGTTTTTTCTCATTTTCTTCTGAAATATCAGACGAAATGAAGAATCATGGAAAAATAAGACGTTCCAGTGGTTTTACTTACACTTCACTGGTACAAACGGCCAGTATCGAGAATATTTGAAAAATCTCGTGTTCCAGTTGTTTTTTCTCATTTTCTTCTGAAATATCAGACGAAATGAAGAATCATGGAAAAATAAGACGTTCCAGTGGTTTTACTTACACTTCACTGGTACAAACGGCCAGAATCGAGAATATTTGAAAAATCTCGTGTTCCAGTAGTTTTTCTAAATTTCCTCTGAACTATCAGGCGAAATGAAGTATTTTCGACAAATAAGACGTTCCAGTGGTTTTACTTACATTTCACTGGAACAAACGGCTAGTATCGAGAATATTTGAAAAATCTCGTGTTCCAGTAGTTTTTCCTCAATTTCCTCTGAAATATCAGGTGAAATGAAGAATTCTTGACAAATAAGACGTTCCAGTGGTTTTACTTACACTTCACTGGTACAAACGGCCAGTATCGAGAATATTTGAAAAATCTCGTGTTGCAATATTTTTTTCTCAATTTCCTCTGAAATATCAGGCGAAATGAAGAATTTTCGACAAATAAGACGTTCCAGTGGTTTTACTTACCCTTCACTGGTACAAACGGCTAGTATCGAGAATATTTGAAAAATCTCGTGTTCCAGTAGTTTTTCTAAATTTCCTCTGAACTATCAGGCGAAATGAAGTATTTTCGACAAATAAGACGTTCCAGTGGTTTTACTTACACTTCACTGGTACAAACGGCCAGTATCGAGAATATTTGAAAAATCTCGTGTTCCAGTAGTTTTTTCTCATTTTCTTCTGAAATATCAGGCGAAATGAAGAATCATGGAAAAATAAGACGTTCCAGTGGTTTTACTTACATTTCACTGGTACAAACGGCCAGTATCGAGAATATTTGAAAAATCTCGTGTTCCAGTAGTTTTTTCTCAATTTCCTCTGAAATATCAGGCGAAATGAAGAATCTTGGAAAAATAAGACGTTCCAGTGGTTTTACTTACGCTTCACTGGTTCAAACGGCCAGTATCGAGAATATTTGAAAAATCTCGTGTTCAAGCAGGTTTTTCTCAATTTCCTCTGAAATATCAGGCGAAATAAAGAATTTTCGACAAATAAGACGTTCCAGTGGTTTTACTTACACTTCACTGGTACAAACGGCCAGTATCGAGAATATTTGAAAAATCTCGTGTTCCAGTAGTTTTTTCTCATTTTCCTCTGAAATATCAGGCGAAATGAAGAATTTTCGACAAATAAGACGTTCCAGTGGTTTTACTTACACTTCACTGGTACAAACGGCCAGTATCGAGAATATTTGAAAAATCTCGTGTTGCAATATTTTTTTCTCATTTTCTTCTGAAATATCAGGCGAAATGAAGAATCATGGAAAAATAAGACGTTCCAGTGGTTTTACTTACACTTCACTGGTACAAACGGCCAGTATCGAGAATATTTGAAAAATCTCGTGTTCCAGTAGTTTTTCCTAAATTTCATCTGAAATATCAGGCGAAATAAAGAATCTGAAAAATAAAGCGTTCTAGTGGTTTAACTTACATTTCACTTGAACAAACGGCCAGTATCGAGAATATTTGAAAAATCTCGTGTTCCAGTAGTTTTTTCTAAATTTCCTCTGAACTATCAGACGAAATGAAGTATTTTCGACAAATAAGACGTTCCAGTGGTTTTACTTACACTTCACTGGTACAAACGGCCAGTATCGAGAATATTTGAAAAATCTCGTGTTCCAGTAGTTTTTTCTCATTTTCCTCTGAAATATCAGGCGAAATGAAGAATTTTCGACAAATAAGACGTTCCAGTGGTTTTACTTACACTTCACTGGTACAAACGGCCAGTATCGAGAATATTTGAAAAATCTCGTGTTCCAGTAGTTTTTTCTCATTTTCCTCTGAAATATCAGGCGAAATGAAGAATTTTCGACAAATAAGACGTTCCAGTGGTTTTACTTACACTTCACTGGTACAAACGGCCAGTATCGAGAATATTTGAAAAATCTCGTGTTCCAGTTGTTTTTTCTCATTTTCTTCTGAAATATCAGACGAAATGAAGAATCATGGAAAAATAAGACGTTCCAGTGGTTTTACTTACACTTCACTGGTACAAACGGCCAGTATCGAGGATATTTGAAAAATCTCGTGTTCCAGTAGTTTTTTCTCATTTTCCTCTGAAATATCAGGCGAAATGAAGAATTTTCGACAAATAAGACGTTCCAGTGGTTTTACTTACACTTCACTGGTACAAACGGCCAGTATCGAGAATATTTGAAAAATCTCGTGTTCCAGTAGTTTTTTCTCATTTTCTTCTGAAATATCAGGCGAAATGAAGAATCATGGAAAAATAAGACGTTCCAGTGGTTTTACTTACACTTCACTGGTACAAACGGCCAGTATCGAGAATATTTGAAAAATCTCGTGTTTCAGTAGTTTTTTCTCATTTTCATCTGAAATATCAGGCGAAATGAAGAATTTTCGACAAATAAGACGTTCCAGTGGTTTTACTTACACTTCACTGGTACAAACGGCCAGTATCGAGAATATTTGAAAAATCTCGTGTTCCAGTAGTTTTTTCTCAATTTCCTCTGAAATATCAGGCGAAATGAAGAATCTTGGAAAAATAAGACGTTCCAGGGTTTTACTTACGCTTCACTGGTACAAACGGCCAGTATCGAGAATATTTGAAAAATCTCGTGTTCCAGTAGTTTTTTTTCATTTTCCTCTGAAATATCAGGCGAAATGAAGAATCTTGGAAAAATAAGACGTTCCAGTGGTTTTACTTACGCTTCACTGGTACAAACGGCCAGTATCGAGAATATTTGAAAAATCTCGTGTTCCAGTAGTTTTTTCTCATTTTCCTCTGAAATATCAGGCGAAATGAAGAATCTTGGAAAAATAAAGCGTTCCAGTGGTTTTACTTACATTTCACTGGTACATACGGCCAGTATCGAGAATATTTGAAAAATCTCGTGTTCCAGTAGTTTTTCCTCAATTTCCTCTGAAATATCAGGCGAAATGAAGAATTTTCGACAAATAAGACGTTCCAGTGGTTTTACTTACATTTCACTGGTACAAACGGCCAGTATCGAGAATATTTGAAAAATCTCGTGTTTCAGTAGTTTTTTCTCATTTTCATCTGAAATATCAGGCGAAATGAAGAATTTTCGACAAATAAGACGTTCCAGTGGTTTTACTTACATTTCACTGGTACAAACGGCCAGTATCGAGAATATTTGAAAAATCTCGTGTTCCAGTAGTTTTTTCTCAATTTCCTCTGAAATATCAGGCGAAATGAAGAATCTTGGAAAAATAAAGCGTTCCAGTGGTTTTACTTACATTTCACTGGTACATACGGCCTGTATCGAGAATATTTGAAAAATCTCGTGTTCCAGTAGTTTTTGTTCATTTTCCTCTGAAATATCAGGCGAAATGAAGAATCATGGAAAAATAAGACGTTCCAGTGGTTTTACTTACACTTCACTGGTACAAACGGCCAGTATCGAGAATATTTGAAAAATCTCGTGTTCCAGTAGTTTTTTCTCAATTTCCTCTGAAATATCAGGCGAAATGAAGAATCTTGGAAAAATAAAGCGTTCCAGTGGTTTTACTTACATTTCACTGGTACATACGGCCTGTATCGAGAATATTTGAAAAATCTCGTGTTCCAGTAGTTTTTTCTCAATTTCCTCTGAAATATCAGGCGAAATGAAGAATCTTGGAAAAATAAGACGTTCCAGTGGTTTTACTTACGCTTTACTGGTACAAACGGCCAGTATCGAGAATATTTTAAAAATCTCGTGTTGCAATAGTTTTTTCTCATTTTCCTCTGAAATATCAGGCGAAATGAAGAATTTTCGACAAATAAGACGTTCCAGTGGTTTTACTTACACTTCACTGGTACAAACGGCCAGTATCGAGAATATTTGAAAAATCTCGTGTTCCAGTAGTTTTTTCTCAATTTCCTCTGAAATATCAGGCGAAATGAAGAATCTTGGAAAAATAAGACGTTCCAGGGTTTTACTTACGCTTCACTGGTACAAACGGCCAGTATCGAGAATATTTGAAAAATCTCGTGTTCCAGTAGTTTTTTTTCATTTTCCTCTGAAATATCAGGCGAAATGAAGAATTTTCGACAAATAAGACGTTCCAGTGGTTTTACTTACACTTCACTGGTACAAACGGCCAGTATCGAGAGTATTTGAAAAATCTCGTGTTCCAGTAGTTATTTCTAAATTTCCTCTGAAATATCAGGCGAAATGAAGAATTTTCGACAAATAAGACGTTCCAGTGGTTTTACTTACACTTCACTGGTACAAACGGCCAGTATCGAGAATATTTGAAAAATCTCGTGTTCCAGTAGTTTTTTCTCATTTTCTTCTGAAATATCAGGCGAAATGAAGAATCATGGAAAAATAAGACGTTCCAGTGGTTTTACTTACACTTCACTGGTACAAACGGCTAGTATCGAGAATATTTGAAAAATCTCGTGTTCCAGTAGTTTTTCCTCAATTTCCTTTGAAATATCAGGCGAAATGAAGAATCTTGGAAAAATAAAGCGTTCCAGTGGTTTTACTTACATTTCACTGGTACATACGGCCTGTATCGAGAATATTTGAAAAATCTCGTGTTCCAGTAGTTTTTTCTCAATTTCCTCTGAAATATCAGGCGAAATGAAGAATCTTTGAAAAATAAAGTGTTGAAGTGGTTTCACTTACATTTCACTGGTACAAACGGCCAGTATCGAGAATATTTTAAAAATCTCGTGTTGCAAAAGTTTTTTCTCAATTTCCTCTGAAATATCAGGCGAAATGCAGAATTTTCGACAAATAAGACGTTCCAGTGGTTTTTCTTACATTTCACTGGTACAAACGGCCAGTATCGAGAATATTTGAAAAATCTCGTGTTTCAGTAGTTTTTTCTCATTTTCATCTGAAATATCAGGCGAAATGAAGAATTTTCGACAAATAAGACGTTCCAGTGGTTTTACTTACATTTCACTGGTACAAACGGCCAGTATCGAGAATATTTGAAAAATCTCGTGTTCCAGTAGTTTTTTCTCAATTTCCTCTGAAATATCAGGCGAAATGAAGAATCTTGGAAAAATAAGACGTTCCAGTGGTTTTACTTACGCTTCACTGGTACAAACGGCCAGTATCGAGAATATTTGAAAAATCTCGTGTTCCAGTAGTTTTTTCTCATTTTCTTCTGAAATATCAGGCGAAATGAAGAATTTTCGACAAATAAGACGTTCCAGTGGTTTTACTTACACTTCACTGGTACAAACGGCCAGTATCGAGAATATTTGAAAAATCTCGTGTTCCAGTAGTTTTTTCTCAATTTCCTCTGAAATATCAGGTGAAATGAAGAATTTTCGACAAATGAGTCGTACTTACATTTCACTGGTACAAACGGGCAGTATCCACAATATTTGAACAATCTCGTTTTCCAGTAGTTTTTCCTCAATTTCCTCTGAAATATCAGGCTAAATGAAGAATTTTCGACAAATAAAGCGTTCCAGTGGTTTTACTTACACTTCACTGGTACAAACTTCCAGTATCGAGAATATTTGAGAAATCTCGTGTTCCAGTAGTTTTTTCTCATTTTCTTCTGAAATATCAGGCGAAATGAAGAATCATGGAAAAATAAGACGTTCCAGTGGTTTTACTTACACTTCACTGGTACAAACGGCTAGTATCGAGAATATTTGAAAAATCTCGTGTTCCAGTAGTTTTTCCTCAATTTCCTTTGAAATATCAGGCGAAATGAAGAATCTTGGAAAAATAAAGCGTTCCAGTGGTTTTACTTACATTTCACTGGTACATACGGCCTGTATCGAGAATATTTGAAAAATCTCGTGTTCCAGTAGTTTTTTCTCAATTTCCTCTGAAATATCAGGCGAAATGAAGAATCTTTGAAAAATAAAGTGTTGAAGTGGTTTCACTTACATTTCACTGGTACAAACGGCCAGTATCGAGAATATTTTAAAAATCTCGTGTTGCAAACGTTTTTTCTCAATTTCCTCTGAAATATCAGGCGAAATGCAGAATTTTCGACAAATAAGACGTTCCAGTGGTTTTTCTTACATTTCACTGGTACAAACGGCCAGTATCGAGAATATTTGAAAAATATCGTGTTTCAGTAGTTTTTTCTCATTTTCATCTGAAATATCAGGCGAAATGAAGAATTTTCGACAAATAAGACGTTCCAGTGGTTTTACTTTGGTACAAACGGCCAGTATCGAGAATATTTGAAAAATCTCGTGTTCCAGTAGTTTTTTCTCAATTTCCTCTGAAATATCAGGCGAAATGAAGAATCTTGGAAAAATAAGACGTTCCAGTGGTTTTACTTACGCTTCACTGGTACAAACGGCCAGTATCGAGAATATTTGAAAAATCTCGTGTTCCAGTAGTTTTTTCTCATTTTCTTCTGAAATATCAGACGAAATGAAGAATTTTCGACAAATAAGACGTTCCAGTGGTTTTACTTACACTTCACTGGTACAAACGGCCAGTATCGAGAATATTTGAAAAATCTCGTGTTCCAGTAGTTTTTTCTCATTTTCTTCTGAAATATCAGGCGAAATGAAGAATCATGGAAAAATAAGACGTTCCAGTGGTTTTACTTACACTTCACTGGTAGAAACGGCCAGTATCGAGAATATTTGAAAAATCTCGTGTTCCAGTAGTTTTTCCTCAATTTCATCTGAAATATCAGGCGAAATAAAGAATCTGAAAAATAAAGCGTTCTAGTGGTCTTACTTACATTTCACTTGAACAAACGGCCAGTATCGAGAGTATTTAAAAATCTCGTGTTCCAGTAGTTATTTCTAAATTTCCTCTGAAATATCAGGCGAAATGAAGAATTTTCGACACATAAGACGTTCCAGTGGTTTTACTTACACTTCACTGGTACAAACGGCCAGTATCGAGAATATTTGAAAAATCTCGTGTTCCAGTAGTTTTTTCTCATTTTCCTCTGAAATATCAGGCGAAATGAAGAATTTTCGACAAATAAGACGTTCCAGTGGTTTTACTTACACTTCACTGGTACAAACGGCCAGTATCGAGAATATTTGAAAAATCTCGTGTTCCAGTAGTTTTTTCTCATTTTCTTGTGAAATATCAGGCGAAATGAAGAATCATGGAAAAATAAGACGTTCCAGTGGTTTTACTTACACTTCACTGGTAGAAACGGCCAGTATCGAGAATATTTGAAAAATCTCGTGTTCCAGTAGTTTTTCCTGAATTTCATCTGAAATATCAGGCGAAATAAAGAATCTGAAAAATAAAGCATTCTAGTGATTTTACTTACATTTCACTTGAACAAACGGCCAGTATCGAGAGTATTTGAAAAATCTCGTGTTCCAGTAGTTATTTCTAAATTTCCTCTGAAATATCAGGCGAAATGAAGTATTTTCGACAAATAAGACGTTCCAGTGGTTTTACTTACATTTTACTGGAACAAACGGCTAGTATCGAGAATATTTGAAAAATCTCGTGTTCCAGTAGTTTTTCCTCAATTTCCTCTGAAATATCAGGCGAAATGAAGAATTTTCGACAAATAAGACGTTCCAGTGGTTTTACTTACACTTCACTGGTACAAACGGCCAGTATCGAGAATATTTGAAAAATCTCGTGTTCCAATAGTTTTTCCTCATTTTCCTATGAAATATCAGGCGAAATGAAGAATCTTGGAAAAATAAGACGTTCCAGTGGTTTTACTTACACTTCACTGGTACAAACGGCTAGTATCGAGAATATTTGAAAAATCTCGTGTTCCAGTAGTTTTTCCTCAATTTCCTTTGAAATATCAGGCGAAATGAAGAATCTTGGAAAAATAAAGCGTTCCAGTGGTTTTACTTACATTTCACTGGTACATACGGCCTGTATCGAGAATATTTGAAAAATCTCGTGTTCCAGTAGTTTTTTCTCAATTTCCTCTGAAATATCAGGCGAAATGAAGAATCTTTGAAAAATAAAGTGTTGAAGTGGTTTCACTTACACTTCACTGGTACAAACGGCCAGTATCGAGAATATTTTAAAAATCTCGTGTTGCAAAAGTTTTTTCTCAATTTTCTCTAAAATATCAGGCGAAATGCAGAATTTTCGACAAATAAGACGTTCCAGTGGTTTTACTTACATTTCACTGGTACAAACGGCCAGTATCGAGAATATTTGAAAAATCTCGTGTTCAAACAGTTTTTTCTCAATTTCCTCTGAAATATCAGGCGAAATGAAGAATCTTTGAAAAATAAAGTGTTGAAGTGGTTTCACTTACATTTCACTGGTACAAACGGCCAGTATCGAGGATATTTTAAAAATCTCGTGTTGCAATAGTTTTTCTCAATTTCCTCTGAAATATCAGGCGAAATGAAGAATTTTTGACAAATAAGACGTTCCAGTGGTTTTACTTACATTTCACTGGTACAAACGGCCAGTATCGAGAATATTTGAAAAATCTCGTGTTCCAGTAGTTTTTCCTGAATTTCATCTGAAATATCAGGCGAAATAAAGAATCTGAAAAATAAAGCGTTCTAGTGGTTTTACTTACATTTCACTTGAACAAACGGCCAGTATCGAGAGTATTTGAAAAATCTCGTGTTCCAGTAGTTATTTCTAAATTTCCTCTGAAATATCAGGCGAAATGAAGTATTTTCGACAAATAAGACGTTCCAGTGGTTTTACTTACATTTTACTGGAACAAACGGCTAGTATCGAGAATATTTGAAAAATCTCGTGTTCCAGTAGTTTTTCCTCAATTTCCTCTGAAATATCAGGCGAAATGAAGAATTTTCGACAAATAAGACGTTCCAGTGGTTTTACTTACACTTCACTGGTACAAACGGCCAGTATCGAGAATATTTGAAAAATCTCGTGTTCCAATAGTTTTTCCTCATTTTCCTATGAAATATCAGGCGAAATGAAGAATCTTGGAAAAATAAGACGTTCCAGTGGTTTTACTTACACTTCACTGGTACAAACGGCTAGTATCGAGAATATTTGAAAAATCTCGTGTTCCAGTAGTTTTTCCTCAATTTCCTTTGAAATATCAGGCGAAATGAAGAATCTTGGAAAAATAAAGCGTTCCAGTGGTTTTACTTACATTTCACTGGTACATACGGCCTGTATCGAGAATATTTGAAAAATCTCGTGTTCCAGTAGTTTTTTCTCAATTTCCTCTGAAATATCAGGCGAAATGAAGAATCTTTGAAAAATAAAGTGTTGAAGTGGTTTCACTTACACTTCACTGGTACAAACGGCCAGTATCGAGAATATTTTAAAAATCTCGTGTTGCAAAAGTTTTTTCTCAATTTCCTCTAAAATATCAGGCGAAATGCAGAATTTTCGACAAATAAGACGTTCCAGTGGTTTTACTTACATTTCACTGGTACAAACGGCCAGTATCGAGAATATTTGAAAAATCTCGTGTTCAAACAGTTTTTTCTCAATTTCCTCTGAAATATCAGGCGAAATGAAGAATCTTTGAAAAATAAAGTGTTGAAGTGGTTTCACTTACATTTCACTGGTACAAACGGCCAGTATCGAGGATATTTTAAAAATCTCGTGTTGCAATAGTTTTTCTCAATTTCCTCTGAAATATCAGGCGAAATGAAGAATTTTTGACAAATAAGACGTTCCAGTGGTTTTACTTACATTTCACTGGTACAAACGGCCAGTATCGAGAATATTTGAAAAATCTCGTGTTCAAGCAGTTTTTTCTCAATTTCCTCTGAAATATCAGGCGAAATGAAGAATTTTCGACAAATAAGACGTTCCAGTGGTTTTACTTACATTTCACTGGTACAAACGGCCAGTATCGAGAATGTTTGAAAAATATCGTGTTCCAGCAATTTGTTCTCAATTTCCTCTGAAATATCAGGCGAAATGAAGAATTTTCGACAAATAAGATTTTCCAGTAGTTTTACTTACTTTTCACTGGTACAAACGGCCAGTATCGAGAATATTTGAAAAATCTCGTGCTCCAGCAGTTTTTTCTCAATTTCCTCTGAAATATCAGGTGAAATGAAGAATTTTCGACAAATGAGTCGTACTTACATTTCACTGGTACAAACGGGCAGTATCCACAATATTTGAACAATCTCGTTTTCCAGTAGTTTTTCCTCAATTTCCTCTGAAATATCAGGCTAAATGAAGAATTTTCGACAAATAAGACGTTCCAGTGGTTTTACTTACATTTCACTGGTACAAACGGCCAGTATCGAGAATGTTTGAAAAATATCGTGTTCCAGCAATTTTTTCATTTCACTGGTTCAAACGGCTAGTATCGAGATATTTGAAAAATCTCGTGTTCCAATAGTTTTTTCTCAATTTCCTCTGAAATATCAGGCGAAATGAAGAATTTTCGACAAATAAGACGTTCCAGTGGTTTTACTTACATTTCACTGGTACAAACGGCAGGTACTGAGAATATTTGAGAAATCTCGTGTTCCATCTTTTTTTTCTCAATTTCCTCTGAAATATCAGGCGAAATGAAGAATTTTCGACAAATAAAGCGTTCCAGTGGTTTTACTTACATTTCACTGGTACAAACAGGCGGTATGGAGAATATTTGAAAAATTTCGTGTTCCAACAGTTTTTTCTCAATTTCCTCTGAAATATCAAGCGAAATGAAGAACTTTCGACAAATAAGACGTTCCAGTGGTTTTACTTACATTTCACTGGTACAAACGGCCAGTATCGAGAATGTTTGAAAAATATCGTGTTCCAGCAATTTTTTCATTTCACTGGTTCAAACGGCTAGTATCGAGATATTTGAAAAATCTCGTGTTCCAATAGTTTTTTCTCAATTTCCTCTGAAATATCAGGCGAAATGAAGAATTTTCGACAAATAAGACGTTCCAGTGGTTTTTCTTACATTTCACTGGTACAAACGGCCAGTATCGAGAATATTTGAAAAATCTCGTGTTCAAGCAGTTTTTTCTCAATTTCCTCTGAAATATCAGGCGAAATGAAGAATTTTCGACAAATAAGACGTTCCAGTGGTTTTACTTACATTTCACTGGTACAAACGGCCAGTATCGAGAATGTTTGAAAAATATCGTGTTCCAGCAATTTGTTCTCAATTTCCTCTGAAATATCAGGCGAAATGAAGAATTTTCGACAAATAAGATTTTCCAGTTGTTTTACTTACTTTTCACTGGTACAAACGGCCAGTATCGAGAATATTTGAAAAATCTCGTGCTATAGCAGTTTTTTCTCAATTTCCTCTGAAATATCAGGTAAAATGAAGAATTTTCGACAAATGAGTCGTACTTACATTTCACTGGTACAAACGGGCAGTATCCACAATATTTGAACAATCTCGTTTTCCAGTAGTTTTTCCTCAATTTCCTCTGAAATATCAGGCTAAATGAAGAATTTTCGACAAATAAAGCGTTCCAGTGGTTTTACTTACACTTCACTGGTACAAACGGCCAGTATCGAGAATATTTGAGAAATCTCGTGTTCCATCTTTTTTTTCTCAATTTCCTCTGAAATATCAGGCGAAATGAAGAATTTTCGACAAATAAAGCGTTCCAGTGGTTTTACTTACATTTCACTGGTACAAACAGGCGGTATGGAGAATATTTGAAAAATTTCGTGTTCCAGCAGTTTTTTCTCAATTTCCTCTGAAATATCAAGCGAAATGAAGAATTTTCGACAAATAAGACGTTCCAGTGGTTTTACTTACATTTCACTGGTACAAACGGCCAGTATCGAGAATGTTTGAAAAATATCGTGTTCCAGCAATTTTTTCATTTCACTGGTTCAAACGGCCAGTATCGAGATATTTGAAAAATCTCGTGTTCCAATAGTTTTTTCTCAATTTCCTCTGAAATATCAGGCGAAATGAAGAATTTTCGACAAATAAGACGTTCCAGTGGTTTTACTTACACTTCACTGGTACAAACGGCCAGTATCTAAAATATTTGAAAAATCTCGTGTTCCAGTAGTTTTTTCTCATTTTCCTCTGAAATATCAGGCGAAATGAAGAATTTTCGACAAATAAGACGTTCCAGTGGTTTTACTTACATTTCACTGGTACAAACGGCCAGTATCGAGAATATTTGAAAAATCTCGTGTTCAAGCAGTTTTTTCTCAATTTCCTCTGAAATATCAGGCGAAATGAAGAATCTTTGAAAAATAAAGTGTTGAAGTGGTTTCACTTACATTTCACTGGTACAAACGGCCAGTATCGAGGATATTTTAAAAATCTTGTGTTGCAATAGTTTTTTCTCAATTTCCTCTGAAATATCAGGCGAAATGAAGAATTTTCGACAAATAAGTCGTTCCAGTGGTTTTACTTATATTTCACTGGTACAAACGGCCAGTATCGAGAATATTTGAAAAATCTCGTGTTCAAGCAGTTTTTTCTCAATTTCCTCTGAAATATCAGGCGAAATGAAGAATCTTTGAAAAATAAAGTGTTGAAGTGGTTTCACTTACATTTCACTGGTACAAACGGCCAGTATCGAGGATATTTTAAAAATCTCGTGTTGCAATAGTTTTTTCTCAATTTCCTCTGAAATATCAGGCGAAATGAAGAATCTTTGAAAAATAAAGTGTTGAAGTGGTTTCACTTACACTTCACTAGTACAAACGGCCAGTATCGAGAATATTTTAAAAATCTCGTGTTGCAAAAGTTTTTTCTCAATTTCCTCTAAAATATCAGGCGAAATGCAGAATTTTCGACAAATAAGACGTTCCAGTGGTTTTACTTACATTTCACTGGTACAAACGGCCAGTATCGAGAATATTTGAAAAATCTCGTGTTCAAGCAGTTTTTTCTCAATTTCCTCTGAAATATCAGGCGAAATGAAGAATTTTCGACAAATAAGACGTTCCAGTGGTTTTACTTACATTTCACTGGTACAAACGGCCAGTATCGAGAATATTTGAAAAATCTCGTGTTCAAGCAGTTTTTTCTCAATTTCCTCTGAAATATCAGGCGAAATGAAGAATCTTTGAAAAATAAAGTGTTGAAGTGGTTTCACTTACATTTCACTGGTACAAACGGCCAGTATCGAGGATATTTTAAAAATCTCGTGTTGCAATAGTTTTTTCTCAATTTCCTCTGAAATATCAGGCGAAATGAAGAATCTTTGAAAAATAAAGTGTTGAAGTGGTTTCACTTACACTTCACTGGTACAAACGGCCAGTATCGAGAATATTTTAAAAATCTCGTGTTGCAAAAGTTTTTTCTCAATTTCCTCTAAAATATCAGGCGAAATGAAGAATTTTCGACAAATAAGACGTTCCAGTGGTTTTACTTACATTTCACTGGTACAAACGGCCAGTATCGAGAATATTTGAAAAATCTCGTGTTCAAGCAGTTTTTTCTCAATTTCCTCTGAAATATCAGGCGAAATGAAGAATCTTTGAAAAATAAAGTGTTGAAGTGGTTTCACTTACATTTCACTGGTACAAACGGCCAGTATCGAGGATATTTTAAAAATCTCGTGTTGCGATAGTTTTTTCTCAATTTCCTCTGAAATATCAGGCGAAATGAAGAATTTTCGACAAATAAGACGTTCCAGTGGTTTTACTTACATTTCACTGGTACAAACGGCCAGTATCGAGAATATTTGAAAAATCTCGTGTTCAAGCAGTTTTTTCTCAATTTCCTCTGAAATATCAGGCGAAATGAAGAATCTTTGAAAAATAAAGTGTTGAAGTGGTTACACTTACATTTCACTGGTACAAACGGCCAGTATCGAGGATATTTTAAAAATCTCGTGTTGCAATAGTTTTTTCTCAATTTCCTCTGAAATATCAGGCGAAATGAAGAATCTTTGAAAAATAAAGTGTTGAAGTGGTTTCACTTACACTTCACTGGTACAAACGGCCAGTATCGAGAATATTTTAAAAATCTCGTGTTGCAAAAGTTTTTTCTCAATTTCCTCTAAAATATCAGGCGAAATGCAGAATTTTCGACAAATAAGACGTTCCAGTGGTTTCACTTACATTTCACTGGTACAAACGGCCAGTATCGAGGATATTTTAAAAATCTCGTGTTGCAATAGTTTTTTCTCAATTTCCTCTGAAATATCAGGCGAAATGAAGAATCTTTGAAAAATAAAGTGTTGAAGTGGTTTCACTTACACTTCACTGGTACAAACGGCCAGAATCGAGAATATTTTAAAAATCTCGTGTTGCAAAAGTTTTTTCTCAATTTCCTCTAAAATATCAGGCGAAATGCAGAATTTTCGACAAATAAGACGTTCCAGTGGTTTTACTTACATTTCACTGGTACAAACGGCCAGTATCGAGAATATTTGAAAAATCTCGTGTTCAAGCAGTTTTTTCTCAATTTCCTCTGAAATATCAGGCGAAATGAAGAATCTTTGAAAAATAAAGTGTTGAAGTGGTTTCACTTACATTTCACTGGTACAAACGGCCAGTATCGAGGATATTTTAAAAATCTCGTGTTGCAATAGTTTTTTCTCAATTTCCTCTGAAATATCAGGCGAAATGAAGAATTTCCGACAAATAAGACGTTCCAGTGGTTTTACTTACATTTCACTGGTACAAACGGCCAGTATCGAGAATATTTGAAAAATCTCGTGTTCAAGCAGTTTTTTCTCAATTTCCTCTGAAATATCAGGCGAAATGAAGAATTTTCGACAAATAAGACGTTCCAGTGGTTTTACTTACATTTCACTGGTACAAACGGCCAGTATCGAGAATGTTTGAAAAATATCGTGTTCCAGCAATTTGTTCTCAATTTCCTCTGAAATATCAGGCGAAATGAAGAATTTTCGACAAATAAGATTTTCCAGTTGTTTTACTTACTTTTCACTGGTACAAACGGCCAGTATCGAGAATATTTGAAAAATCTCGTGCTCCAGCAGTTTTTTCTCAATTTCCTCTGAAATATCAGGTGAAATGAAGAATTTTCGACAAATGAGTCGTACTTACATTTCACTGGTACAAACGGGCAGTATCCACAATATTTGAACAATCTCGTTTTCCAGTAGTTTTTCCTCAATTTCCTCTGAAATATCAGGCTAAATGAAGAATTTTCGACAAATAAAGCGTTCCAGTGGTTTTACTTACATTTCACTGGTACAAACGGCAGGTACTGAGAATATTTGAGAAATCTCGTGTTCCATCTTTTTTTTCTCAATTTCCTCTGAAATATCAGGCGAAATGAAGAATTTTCGACAAATAAAGCGTTCCAGTGGTTTTACTTACATTTCACTGGTACAAACGGCCAGTATCGAGAATGTTTGAAAAATATCGTGTTCCAGCAATTTTTTCATTTCACTGGTTCAAACGGCCAGTATCGAGATATTTGAAAAATCTCGTGTTCCAATAGTTTTTTCTCAATTTCCTCTGAAATATCAGGCGAAATGAAGAATCTTGGAAAAATAAAGCGTTCCAGTGGTTTTACTTACATTTCACTGGTACATACGGCCTGTATAGAGAATATTTGAAAAATCTCGTGTTCCAGTAGTTTTTTCTCAATTTCCTCTGAAATATCAGGCGAAATGAAGAATCTTTGAAAAATAAAGTGTTGAAGTGGTTTCACTTACATTTCACTGGTACAAACGGCCAGTATCGAGAATATTTTTAAAATCTCGTGTTGCAATAGTGTTTTCTCAATTTCCTCTGAAATATCAGGCGAAATGAAGAATTTTCGACAAATAAGACGTTCCAGTGGTTTTAGTTACATTTCACTAATACAAACGGCCAGTATCGAAAATATTTGAAAAATCTCGTGTTCCAGTAGTTTTTTCTCAATTTCCTCTGAAATATCAGCCGAAATGAAGAATCTTGGAAAAATAAGACGTTCCAGTGGTTTTACTTACACTTCACTGGTACAAACGGCCAGTATCGAGAATATTTGAAAAATCTCGTGTTCAAGCAGTTTTTTCTCAATTTCCTCTGAAATATCAGGCGAAATGAAGAATTTTCGACAAATAAGTCGTTCCAGTGGTTTTACTTACATTTCACTGGTACAAACGGCAGGTACTGAGAATATTTGAGAAATCTCGTGTTCCAGCTTTTTTTTCTCAATTTCCTCTGAAATATCAGGCGAAATGAAGAATTTTCGACAAATAAAGCGTTCCAGTGGTTTTACTTACATTTCACTGGTACAAACAGGCGTTATCGAGAATATTTGAAAAATTTCGTGTTCCAGCAGTTTTTTCTCAATTTCCTCTGAAATATCAAGCGAAATGAAGAATTTTCGACAAATAAGACGTTCCAGTGGTTTTACTTACATTTCACTGGTACAAACGGCCAGTATCGAGAATGTTTGAAAAATATCGTGTTCCAGCAATTTTTTCATTTCACTGGTACAAACGGCCAGTATCGAGATATTTGAAAAATCACGTGTTCCAATAGTTTTTTCTCAATTTCCTCTGAAATATCAGGCGAAATGAAGAATCTTGGAAAAATAAAGCGTTCCAGTGGTTTTACTTACATTTCACTGGTACATACGGCCTGTATCGAGAATATTTGAAAAATCTCGTGTTCCAGTAGTTTTTTCTCAATTTCCTCTGAAATATCAGGCGAAATGAAGAATCTTTGAAAAATAAAGTGTTGAAGTGGTTTCACTTACATTTCACTGGTACAAACGGCCAGTATCGAGAATATTTTAAAAATCTCGTGTTGCAATAGTTTTTTCTTAATTTCCTCTGAAATATCAGGCGAAATGAAGAATTTTCGACAAATAAGACGTTCCAGTGGTTTTACTTACATTTCATTGGTACAAACGGCCAGTATCGAGAATATTTGAAAAATCTCGTGTTCCAGTAGTTTTTTCTCATTTTCCTCTGAAATATCAGGCGAAATGAAGAATCTTGGAAAAATAAGACGTTCCAGTGGTTTTACTTACACTTCACTGGTACAAACGGCCAGTAACGAGATATTTGAAAAATCTCGTGTTCCAATAGTTTTTTCTCAATTTCCTCTGAAATATCAGGCGAAATGAAGAATCTTGGAAAAATAAAGCGTTCCAGTGGTTTTACTTACATTTCACTGGTACATACGGCCTGTATCGAGAATATTTGAAAAATCTCGTGTTCCAGTAGTTTTTTCTCAATTTCCTCTGAAATATCAGGCGAAATGAAGAATCTTTGAAAAATAAAGTGTTGAAGTGGTTTCACTTACATTTCACTGGTACAAACGGCCAGTATCGAGAATATTTTAAAAAGCTCGTGTTGCAATAGTTTTTTCTTAATTTCCTCTGAAATATCAGGCGAAATGAAGAATTTTCGACAAATAAGACGTTCCAGTGGTTTTACTTACATTTCACTTGAACAAACGGCCAGTATCGAGAGTATTTGAAAAATCTCGTGTTCCAGTAGTTTTTTCTAAATTTCCTCTGAAATATCAGGCGAAATGAAGTATTTTCGACAAATAAGACGTTCCAGTGGTTTTACTTACATTTCACTGGAACAAACGGCTAGTATGGAGAATATTTGAAAAATCTCGTGTTCCAGTAGTTTTTTCTCAATTTCCTCTGATATATCAGGCGAAATGAAGAATCTTGGAAAAATAAAGCGTTCCAGTGGTTTTACTTACACTTCACTGGTACAAACGGCCAGTATCGAGAATATTTGAAAAATCTCGTGTTCCAGTAGTTTTTCCTCAATTTCCTCTGAAATATCAGGCGAAATGAAGAATCTTGGAAAAATAAAGCGTTCCAGTGGTTTTACTTACACTTCACTGGTACAAACGGCCAGTATCGAGAATATTTGAAAAATCTCGTGTTCCAGTAGTTTTTCTCATTTTCCTCTGAAATATCAGGCGAAATGAAGAATCTTGGAAAAATAAGACGTTCCAGTGGTTTTACTTACACTTCACTGGTACAAACGGCCAGTATCGAGATGTTTGAAAAATCTCGTGTTCCAATAGTTTTTTCTCAATTTCCTCTGAAATATCAGGCGAAATGAAGAATCTTGGAAAAATAAAGCGTTCCAGTGGTTTTACTTACATTTCACTGGTACATACGGCCTGTATCGAGAATATTTGAAAAATCTCGTGTTCCAGTAGTTTTTTCTCAATTTCCTCTGATATATCAGGCGAAATGAAGAATCTTGGAAAAATAAAGCGTTCCAGTGGTTTTACTTACACTTCACTGGTACAAACGGCCAGTATCGAGAATATTTGAAAAATCTCGTGTTCCAGTAGTATTTCCTCAATTTCCTCTGAAATATCAGGCGAAATGAAGAATCTTGGAAAAATAAAGCGTTCCAGTGGTTTTACTTACATTTCACTGGTACATACGGCCTGTATCGAGAATATTTGAAAAATCTCGTGTTCCAGTAGTTTTTTCTCAATTTCCTCTGATATATCAGGCGAAATGAAGAATCTTGGAAAAATAAAGCGTTCCAGTGGTTTTACTTACACTTCACTGGTACAAACGGCCAGTATCGAGAATATTTGAAAAATCTCGTGTTCCAGTAGTATTTCCTCAATTTCCTCTGAAATATCAGGCGAAATGAAGAATCTTGGAAAAATAAAGCGTTCCAGTGGTTTTACTTACACTTCACTGGTACAAACGGCCAGTATCGAGAATATTTTAAAAATCTCGTGTTGCAATAGTTTTTTCTTAATTTCCTCTGAAATATCAGGCGAAATGAAGAATTTTCGACAAATAAGACGTTCCAGTGGTTTTACTTACATTTCACTTGAACAAACGGCCAGTATCGAGAGTATTTGAAAAATCTCGTGTTCCAGTAGTTTTTTCTAAATTTCCTCTGAAATATCAGGCGAAATGAAGTATTTTCGACAAATAAGACGTTCCAGTGGTTTTACTTACATTTCACTGGAACAAACGGCTAGTATCGAGAATATTTTAAAAATCTCGTGTTGCAATAGTTTTTTCTTAATTTCCTCTGAAATATCAGGCGAAATGAAGAATTTTCGACAAATAAGACGTTCCAGTGGTTTTACTTACATTTCATTGGTACAAACGGCCAGTATCGAGAATATTTGAAAAATCTCGTGTTCCAGTAGTTTTTTCTCATTTTCCTCTGAAATATCAGGCGAAATGAAGAATCTTGGAAAAATAAGACGTTCCAGTGGTTTTACTTACACTTCACTGGTACAAACGGCCAGTAACGAGATATTTGAAAAATCTCGTGTTCCAATAGTTTTTTCTCAATTTCCTCTGAAATATCAGGCGAAATGAAGAATCTTGGAAAAATAAAGCGTTCCAGTGGTTTTACTTACATTTCACTGGTACATACGGCCTGTATCGAGAATATTTGAAAAATCTCGTGTTCCAGTAGTTTTTTCTCAATTTCCTCTGAAATATCAGGCGAAATGAAGAATCTTTGAAAAATAAAGTGTTGAAGTGGTTTCACTTACATTTCACTGGTACAAACGGCCAGTATCGAGAATATTTTAAAAAGCTCGTGTTGCAATAGTTTTTTCTTAATTTCCTCTGAAATATCAGGCGAAATGAAGAATTTTCGACAAATAAGACGTTCCAGTGGTTTTACTTACATTTCACTTGAACAAACGGCCAGTATCGAGAGTATTTGAAAAATCTCGTGTTCCAGTAGTTTTTTCTAAATTTCCTCTGAAATATCAGGCGAAATGAAGTATTTTCGACAAATAAGACGTTCCAGTGGTTTTACTTACATTTCACTGGAACAAACGGCTAGTATGGAGAATATTTGAAAAATCTCGTGTTCCAGTAGTTTTTTCTCAATTTCCTCTGATATATCAGGCGAAATGAAGAATCTTGGAAAAATAAAGCGTTCCAGTGGTTTTACTTACACTTCACTGGTACAAACGGCCAGTATCGAGAATATTTGAAAAATCTCGTGTTCCAGTAGTTTTTCCTCAATTTCCTCTGAAATATCAGGCGAAATGAAGAATCTTGGAAAAATAAAGCGTTCCAGTGGTTTTACTTACACTTCACTGGTACAAACGGCCAGTATCGAGAATATTTGAAAAATCTCGTGTTCCAGTAGTTTTTCTCATTTTCCTCTGAAATATCAGGCGAAATGAAGAATCTTGGAAAAATAAGACGTTCCAGTGGTTTTACTTACACTTCACTGGTACAAACGGCCAGTATCGAGATGTTTGAAAAATCTCGTGTTCCAATAGTTTTTTCTCAATTTCCTCTGAAATATCAGGCGAAATGAAGAATCTTGGAAAAATAAAGCGTTCCAGTGGTTTTACTTACATTTCACTGGTACATACGGCCTGTATCGAGAATATTTGAAAAATCTCGTGTTCCAGTAGTTTTTTCTCAATTTCCTCTGATATATCAGGCGAAATGAAGAATCTTGGAAAAATAAAGCGTTCCAGTGGTTTTACTTACACTTCACTGGTACAAACGGCCAGTATCGAGAATATTTGAAAAATCTCGTGTTCCAGTAGTATTTCCTCAATTTCCTCTGAAATATCAGGCGAAATGAAGAATCTTGGAAAAATAAAGCGTTCCAGTGGTTTTACTTACACTTCACTGGTACAAACGGCCAGTATCGAGAATATTTTAAAAATCTCGTGTTGCAATAGTTTTTTCTTAATTTCCTCTGAAATATCAGGCGAAATGAAGAATTTTCGACAAATAAGACGTTCCAGTGGTTTTACTTACATTTCACTTGAACAAACGGCCAGTATCGAGAGTATTTGAAAAATCTCGTGTTCCAGTAGTTTTTTCTAAATTTCCTCTGAAATATCAGGCGAAATGAAGTATTTTCGACAAATAAGACGTTCCAGTGGTTTTACTTACATTTCACTGGAACAAACGGCTAGTATCGAGAATATTTGAAAAATCTCGTGTTCCAGTAGTTTTTTCTCAATTTCCTCTGATATATCAGGCGAAATGAAGTATTTTCGACAAATAAGACGTTCCAGTGGTTTTACTTACACTTCACTGGTACAAACGGCTAGTATCGAGAATATTTGAAAAATCTCGTGTTCAAGCAGTTTTTTCTCAATTTTTTCTGAAATATCAGGCGAAATGAAGAATCTTTGAAAAATAAAGTGTTGAAGTGGTTTCACTTACATTTCACTGGTACAAACGGCCAGTATCGAGGATATTTTAAAAATCTCGTGTTGCAATAGTTTTTTCTCAATTTCCTCTGAAATATCAGGCGAAATGAAGAATTTTTGACAAATAAGACGTTCCAGTGGTTTTACTTACATTTCACTGGTACAAACGGCCAGTATCGAGAATATTTGAAAAATCTCGTGTTCAAGCAGTTTTTTCTCAATTTCCTCTGAAATATCAGGCGAAATGAAGAATTTTCGACAAATAAGACGTTCCAGTGGTTTTACTTACATTTCACTGGTACAAACGGCCTGTATCGAGAATATTTGAAAAATCTCGTGTTCCAGTAGTTTTTTCTCAATTTCCTCTGAAATATCAGGCGAAATGAAGAATCTTTGAAAAATAAAGTGTTGAAGTGGTTTCACTTACATTTCACTGGTACAAACGGCCAGTATCGAGAATATTTTAAAAATCTCGTGTTGCAATAGTTTTTTCTCAATTTCCTCTGAAATATCAGGCGAAATGAAGAATTTTTGACAAATAAGACGTTCCAGTGGTTTTACTTACACTTCACTGGTACAAACGGCCAGTATCGAGATATTTGAAAAATCTCGTGTTCCAATAGTTTTTTCTCAATTTCCTCTGAAATATCAGGCGAAATGAAGAATCTTGGAAAAATAAAGCGTTCCAGTGGTTTTACTTACATTTCACTGGTACATACGGCCTGTATCGAGAATATTTGAAAAATCTCGTGTTCCAGTAGTTTTTTCTCAATTTCCTCTGAAATATCAGGCGAAATGAAGAATCTTTGAAAAATAAAGTGTTGAAGTGGTTTCACTTACATTTCACTGGTACAAACGGCCAGTATCGAGGATATTTTAAAAATCTCGTGTTGCAATAGTTTTTTCTCAATTTCCTCTGAAATATCAGGCGAAATGAAGAATTTTTGACAAATAAGACGTTCCAGTGGTTTTACTTACACTTCACTGGTACAAACGGCCAGTATCGAGATATTTGAAAAATCTCGTGTTCCAATAGTTTTTTCTCAATTTCCTCTGAAATATCAGGCGAAATGAAGAATCTTGGAAAAATAAAGCGTTCCAGTGGTTTTACTTACATTTCACTGGTACATACGGCCTGTATCGAAAATATTTGAAAAATCTCGTGTTCCAGTAGTTTTTTCTCAATTTCCTCTGAAATATCAGGCGAAATGAAGAATCTTTGAAAAATAAAGTGTTGAAGTGGTTTCACTTACATTTCACTGGTACAAACGGCCAGTATCGAGAATATTTTAAAAATCTCGTGTTGCAATAGTTTTTTCTCAATTTCCTCTGAAATATCAGGCGAAATGAAGAATTTTTGACAAATAAGACGTTCCAGTGGTTTTACTTACACTTCACTGGTACAAACGGCCAGTATCGAGAATATTTGAAAAATCTCGTGTTCAAGCAGTTTTTTCTCAATTTCCTCTGAAATATCAGGCGAAATGAAGAATTTTCGACAAATAAGACGTTCCAGTGGTTTTACTTACATTTCACTGGTACAAACGGCCTGTATCGAGAATATTTGAAAAATCTCGTGTTCCAGTAGTTTTTTCTCAATTTCCTCTGAAATATCAGGCGAAATGAAGAATCTTTGAAAAATAAAGTGTTGAAGTGGTTTCACTTACATTTCACTGGTACAAACGGCCAGTATCGAGATATTTGAAAAATCTCGTGTTCCAATAGTTTTTTCTCAATTTCCTCTGAAATATCAGGCGAAATGAAGAATCTTTGAAAAATAAAGTGTTGAAGTGGTTTCACTTACATTTCACTGGTACAAACGGCCAGTATCGAGAATATTTTAAAAATCTCGTGTTCCAGTAGTTTTTTCTCAATTTCCTCTGAAATATCAGGCGAAATGAAGAATCTTTGAAAAATAAAGTGTTGAAGTGGTTTCACTTACATTTCACTGGTACAAACGGCCAGTATCGAGGATATTTTAAAAATCTCGTGTTGCAATAGTTTTTTCTCAATTTCCTCTGAAATATCAGGCGAAATGAAGAATTTTTGACAAATAAGACGTTCCAGTGGTTTTACTTACACTTCACTGGTACAAACGGCCAGTATCGAGAATATTTGAAAAATCTCGTGTTCAAGCAGTTTTTTCTCAATTTCCTCTGAAATATCAGGCGAAATGAAGAATTTTCGACAAATAAGACGTTCCAGTGGTTTTACTTACATTTCACTGGTACAAACGGCCTGTATCGAGAATATTTGAAAAATCTCGTGTTCCAGTAGTTTTTTCTCAATTTCCTCTGAAATATCAGGCGAAATGAAGAATCTTTGAAAAATAAAGTGTTGAAGTGGTTTCACTTACATTTCACTGGTACAAACGGCCAGTATCGAGGATATTTTAAAAATCTCGTGTTGCAATAGTTTTTTCTCAATTTCCTCTGAAATATCAGGCGAAATGAAGAATTTTTGACAAATAAGACGTTCCAGTGGTTTTACTTACACTTCACTGGTACAAACGGCCAGCATCGAGATATTTGAAAAATCTCGTGTTCCAATAGTTTTTTCTCAATTTCCTCTGAAATATCAGGCGAAATGAAGAATCTTGGAAAAATAAAGCGTTCCAGTGGTTTTACTTACATTTCACTGGTACATACGGCCTGTATCGAGAATATTTGAAAAATCTCGTGTTCCAGTAGTTTTTTCTCAATTTCCTCTGAAATATCAGGCGAAATGAAGAATCTTTGAAAAATAAAGTGTTGAAGTGGTTTCACTTACATTTCACTGGTACAAACGGCCAGTATCGAGAATATTTTAAAAATCTCGTGTTGCAATAGTTTTTTCTTAATTTCCTCTGAAATATCAGGCGAAATGAAGAATTTTCGACAAATAAGACGTTCCAGTGGTTTTACTTACATTTCACTTGAACAAACGGCCAGTATCGAGAGTATTTGAAAAATCTCGTGTTCCAGTAGTTTTTTCTAAATTTCCTCTGAAATATCAGGCGAAATGAAGTATTTTCGACAAATAAGACGTTCCAGTGGTTTTACTTACATTTCACTGGAACAAACGGCTAGTATCGAGAATATTTGAAAAATCTCGTGTTCCAGTAGTTTTTTCTCAATTTCCTCTGATATATCAGGCGAAATGAAGAATCTTGGAAAAATAAAGCGTTCCAGTGGTTTTACTTACACTTCACTGGTACAAACGGCCAGTATCGAGAATATTTGAAAAATCTCGTGTTCCAGTAGTTTTTCCTCAATTTCCTCTGAAATATCAGGCGAAATGAAGAATCTTGGAAAAATAAAGCGTTCCAGTGGTTTTACTTACACTTCACTGGTACAAACGGCCAGTATCGAGAATATTTGAAAAATCTCGTGTTCCAGTAGTTTTTCTCATTTTCCTCTGAAATATCAGGCGAAATGAAGAATCTTGGAAAAATAAGACGTTCCAGTGGTTTTACTTACACTTCACTGGTACAAACGGCCAGTATCGAGATATTTGAAAAATCTCGTGTTCCAATAGTTTTTTCTCAATTTCCTCTGAAATATCAGGCGAAATGAAGAATCTTGGAAAAATAAAGCGTTCCAGTGGTTTTACTTACATTTCACTGGTACATACGGCCTGTATCGAGAATATTTGAAAAATCTCGTGTTCCAGTAGTTTTTTCTCAATTTCCTCTGAAATATCAGGCGAAATGAAGAATCTTTGAAAAATAAAGTGTTGAAGTGGTTTCACTTACATTTCACTGGTACAAACGGCCAGTATCGAGAATATTTAAAAAATCTCGTGTTGCAATAGTTTTTTCTTAATTTCCTCTGAAATATCAGGCGAAATGAAGAATTTTCGACAAATAAGACGTTCCAGTGGTTTTACTTACATTTCACTTGAACAAACGGCCAGTATCGAGAGTATTTGAAAAATCTCGTGTTCCAGTAGTTTTTTCTAAATTTCTTCTGAAATATCAGGCGAAATGAAGTATTTTCGACAAATAAGACGTTCCAGTGGTTTTACTTACATTTCACTGGAACAAACGGCTAGTATCGAGAATATTTGAAAAATCTCGTGTTCCAGTAGTTTTTTCTCAATTTCCTCTGATATATCAGGCGAAATGAAGTATTTTCGACAAATAAGACGTTCCAGTGGTTTTACTTACACTTCACTGGTACAAACGGCTAGTATCGAGAATATTTGAAAAATCTCGTGTTCCAGTAGTTTTTCCTCAATTTCCTCTGAAATATCAGGCGAAATGAAGATTCTTGGAAAAATAAAGCGTTCCAGTGGTTTTACTTACACTTCACTGGTACAAACGGCCAGTATCGAGAATATTTGAAAAATCTCGTGTTCCAATAGTTTTTCCTCATTTTCCTATGAAATATCAGGCGAAATGAAGAATCTTGGAAAAATAAGACGTTCCAGTGGTTTTACTTACACTTCACTGGTACAAACGGCTAGTATCGAGAATATTTGAAAAATCTCGTGTTCAAGCAGTTTTTTCTCAATTTTTTCTGAAATATCAGGCGAAATGAAGAATCTTTGAAAAATAAAGTGTTGAAGTGGTTTCACTTACATTTCACTGGTACAAACGGCCAGTATCGAGGATATTTTAAAAATCTCGTGTTGCAATAGTTTTTTCTCAATTTCCTCTGAAATATCAGGCGAAATGAAGAATTTTTGACAAATAAGACGTTCCAGTGGTTTTACTTACATTTCACTGGTACAAAAGGCCAGTATCGAGAATATTTGAAAAATCTCGTGTTCAAGCAGTTTTTTCTCAATTTCCTCTGAAATATCAGGCGAAATGAAGAATTTTCGACAAATAAGACGTTCCAGTGGTTTTACTTACATTTCACTGGTACAAACGGCCAGTATCGAGAATGTTTGAAAAATATCGTGTTCCAGCAATTTGTTCTCAATTTCCTCTGAAATATCAGGTGAAATGAAGAATTTTCGACAAATGAGTCGTACTTACATTTCACTGGTACAAACGGGCAGTATCCACAATATTTGAACAATATCGTTTTCCAGTAGTTTTTCCTCAATTTCCTCTGAAATATCAGGCTAAATGAAGAATTTTCGACAAATAAAGCGTTCCAGTGGTTTTACTTACATTTCACTGGTACAAACGGCAGGTACTGAGAATATTTGAGAAATCTCGTGTTCCATCTTTTTTTTCTCTCTTTCCTCTGAAATATCAGGCGAAATGAAGAATTTTCGACAAATAAAGCGTTCCAGTGGTTTTACTTACATTTCACTGGTACAAACAGGCGGTATGGAGAATATTTGAAAAATTTCGTGTTCCAGCAGTTTTTTCTCAATATCCTCTGAAATATCAAGCGAAATGAAGAATTTTCGACAAATAAGACGTTCCAGTGGTTTTACTTACATTTCACTGGTACAAACGGCCAGTATCGAGAATGTCTGAAAAATATCGTGTTCCAGCAATTTTTTCATTTCACTGGTTCAAACGGCCAGTATCGAGATATTTGAAAAATCTCGTGTTCCAATAGTTTTTTCTCAATTTCCTCTGAAATATCAGGCGAAATGAAGAATTTTCGACAAATAAGACGTTCCAGTGGTTTTACTTACATTTCACTGGTACTAACGGCCAGTATCAAGAATATTTGAAAAATCTCGTGTTCAAGCAGTTTTTTCTCAATTTCCTCTGAAATATCAGGCGAAATGAAGAATTTTCGACAAATAAGACGTTCCAGTGGTTTTACTTACTTTTCACATGTACAAACGGCCAGTATCGAGAATATTTGAAAAATCTCGTGCTCCAGCAGTTTTTTCTCAATTTCCTCTGAAATATCAGGTGAAATGAAGAATTTTCGACAAATGAGTCGTACTTACATTTCACTGGTACAAACGGGCAGTATCCACAATATTTGAACAATCTCGTTTTCCAGTAGTTTTTTCCTCAATTTCCTCTGAAATATCAGGCTAAATGAAGAATTTTCGACAAATAAATCGTTCCAGTGGTTTTACTTACACTTGACTGGTACAAACGGCCAGTATCGAGAATATTTGAGAAATCTCGTGTTCCATCTTTTTTTTCTCAATTTCCTCTGAAATATCAGGCGAAATGAAGAATTTTCGACAAATAAAGCGTTCCAGTGGTTTTACTTACATTTCACTGGTACAAACAGGCGGTATGGAGAATATTTGAAAAATTTCGTGTTCCAGCAGTTTTTTCTCAATTTCCTCTGAAATATCAAGCGAAATGAAGAATTTTCGACAAATAAGACGTTCCAGTGGTTTTACTTACATTTCACTGGTACAAACGGCCAGTATCGAGAATGTTTGAAAAATATCGTGTTCCAGCAATTTTTTCATTTCACTGGTTCAAACGGCCAGTATCGAGATATTTGAAAAAACTCTTGTGTCAATAGTTTTTTCTCAATTTCCTCTGAAATATCAGGCGAAATGAAGAATTTTCGACAAATAAGACGTTCCAGTGGTTTTACTTACACTTCACTGGTACAAACGGCCTGTATCGAAAATATTTGAAAAATCTCGTGTTCCAGTAGTTTTTTCTCATTTTCCTCTGAAATATCAGGCGAAATGAAGAATCTTGGAAAAATAAGACGTTCCAGTGGTTTTACTTACACTTCACTGGTACAAACGGCTAGTATCGAGAATATTTGAAAAATCTCGTGTTCAAGCAGTTTTTTCTCAATTTTTTCTGAAATATCAGGCGAAATGAAGAATCTTTGAAAAATAAAGTGTTGAAGTGGTTTCACTTACATTTCACTGGTACAAACGGCCAGTATCGAGGATATTTTAAAAATCTCGTGTTCAAGCAGTTTTTTCTCAATTTCCTCTGAAATATCAGGCGAAATGAAGCATTTTCGACAAATAAGACGTTCCAGTGGTTTTACTTACATTTCACTGGTACAAACGGCCAGTATCGAGAATATTTGAAAAATCTCGTGTTCAAGCAGTTTTTTCTCAATTTCCTCTGAAATATCAGGCGAAATGAAGAATTTTCGACAAATAAGACGTTCCAGTGGTTTTACTTACATTTCACTGGTACAAACGGCCAGTATCGAGAATGTTTGAAAAATATCGTGTTCCAGCGATTTGTTCTCAATTTCCTCTGAAATATCAGGTGAAATGAAGAATTTTCGACAAATGAGTCGTACTTACATTTCACTGGTACAAACGGGCAGTATCCACAATATTTGAACAATATCGTTTTCCAGTAGTTTTTCCTCAATTTCCTCTGAAATATCAGGCTAAATGAAGAATTTTCGACAAATAAAGCGTTCCAGTGGTTTTACTTACATTTCACTGGTACAAACGGCAGGTACTGAGAATATTTGAAAAATCTCGTGTTCCAATAGTTTTTCCTCATTTTCCTATGAAATATCAGGCGAAATGAAGAATCTTGGAAAAATAAGACGTTCCAGTGGTTTTACTTACACTTCACTGGTACAAACGGCTAGTATCGAGAATATTTGAAAAATCTCGTGTTCAAGCAGTTTTTTCTCAATTTTTTCTGAAATATCAGGCGAAATGAAGAATCTTTGAAAAATAAAGTGTTGAAGTGGTTTCACTTACATTTCACTGGTACAAACGGCCAGTATCGAGGATATTTTAAAAATCTCGTGTTGCAATAGTTTTTTCTCAATTTCCTCTGAAATATCAGGCGAAATGAAGAATTTTTGACAAATAAGACGTTCCAGTGGTTTTACTTACACTTCACTGGTACAAACGGCCAGTATCGAGAATATTTGAAAAATCTCGTGTTCCAATAGTTTTTCCTCATTTTCCTATGAAATATCAGGCGAAATGAAGAATCTTGGAAAAATAAGACGTTCCAGTGGTTTTACTTACACTTCACTGGTACAAACGGCTAGTATCGAGAATATTTGAAAAATCTCGTGTTCAAGCAGTTTTTTCTCAATTTTTTCTGAAATATCAGGCGAAATGAAGAATCTTTGAAAAATAAAGTGTTGAAGTGGTTTCACTTACATTTCACTGGTACAAACGGCCAGTATCGAGGATATTTTAAAAATCTCGTGTTGCAATAGTTTTTTCTCAATTTCCTCTGAAATATCAGGCGAAATGAAGAATTTTTGACAAATAAGACGTTCCAGTGGTTTTACTTACATTTCACTGGTACAAACGGCCAGTATCGAGAATATTTGAAAAATCTCGTGTTCAAGCAGTTTTTTCTCAATTTCCTCTGAAATATCAGGCGAAATGAAGAATTTTCGACAAATAAGACGTTCCAGTGGTTTTACTTACATTTCACTGGTACAAACGGCCAGTATCGAGAATGTTTGAAAAATATCGTGTTCCAGCAATTTGTTCTCAATTTCCTCTGAAATATCAGGTGAAATGAAGAATTTTCGACAAATGAGTCGTACTTACATTTCACTGGTACAAACGGGCAGTATCCACAATATTTGAACAATATCGTTTTCCAGTAGTTTTTCCTCAATTTCCTCTGAAATATCAGGCTAAATGAAGAATTTTCGACAAATAAAGCGTTCCAGTGGTTTTACTTACATTTCACTGGTACAAACGGCAGGTACTGAGAATATTTGAGAAATCTCGTGTTCCATCTTTTTTTTCTCACTTTCCTCTGAAATATCAGGCGAAATGAAGAATTTTCGACAAATAAAGCGTTCCAGTGGTTTTACTTACATTTCACTGGTACAAACAGGCGGTATGGAGAATATTTGAAAAATTTCGTGTTCCAGCAGTTTTTTCTCAATATCCTCTGAAATATCAAGCGAAATGAAGAATTTTCGACAAATAAGACGTTCCAGTGGTTTTACTTACATTTCACTGGTACAAACGGCCAGTATCGAGAATGTCTGAAAAATATCGCGTTCCAGCAATTTTTTCATTTCACTGGTTCAAACGGCCAGTATCGAGATATTTGAAAAATCTCGTGTTCCAATAGTTTTTTCTCAATTTCCTCTGAAATATCAGGCGAAATGAAGAATTTTCGACAAATAAGACGTTCCAGTGGTTTTACTTACATTTCACTGGTACTAACGGCCAGTATCGAGAATATTTGAAAAATCTCGTGTTCAAGCAGTTTTTTCTCAATTTCCTCTGAAATATCAGGCGAAATGAAGAATTTTCGACAAATAAGACGTTCCAGTGGTTTTACTTACTTTTCACATGTACAAACGGCCAGTATCGAGAATATTTGAAAAATCTCGTGCTCCAGCAGTTTTTTCTCAATTTCCTCTGAAATATCAGGTGAAATGAAGAATTTTCGACAAATGAGTCGTACTTACATTTCACTGGTACAAACGGGCAGTATCCACAATATTTGAACAATCTCGTTTTCCAGTAGTTTTTCCTCAATTTCCTCTGAAATATCAGGCTAAATGAAGAATTTTCGACAAATAAATCGTTCCAGTGGTTTTACTTACACTTGACTGGTACAAACGGCCAGTATCGAGAATATTTGAGAAATCTCGTGTTCCATCTTTTTTTTCTCAATTTCCTCTGAAATATCAGGCGAAATGAAGAATTTTCGACAAATAAAGCGTTCCAGTGGTTTTACTTACATTTCACTGGTACAAACAGGCGGTATGGAGAATATTTGAAAAATTTCGTGTTCCAGCAGTTTTTTCTCAATTTCCTCTGAAATATCAAGCGAAATGAAGAATTTTCGACAAATAAGACGTTCCAGTGGTTTTACTTACATTTCACTGGTACAAACGGCCAGTATCGAGAATGTTTGAAAAATATCGTGTTCCAGCAATTTTTTCATTTCACTGGTTCAAACGGCCAGTATCGAGATATTTGAAAAATCTCGTGTTCCAATAGTTTTTTCTCAATTTCCTCTGAAATATCAGGCGAAATGAAGAATTTTCGACAAATAAGACGTTCCAGTGGTTTTACTTACACTTCACTGGTACAAACGGCCTGTATCGAAAATATTTGAAAAATCTCGTGTTCCAGTAGTTTTTTCTCATTTTCCTCTGAAATATCAGGCGAAATGAAGAATTTTCGACAAATAAGACGTTCCAGTGGTTTTACTTACATTTCACTGGTACAAACGGCCAGTATCGAGAATATTTGAAAAATCTCGTGTTCAAGCAGTTTTTTCTCAATTTCCTCTGAAATATCAGGCGAAATGAAGAATCTTTGAAAAATAAAGTGTTGAAGTGGTTTCACTTACATTTCACTGGTACAAACGGCCAGTATCGAGGATATTTTAAAAATCTCGTGTTGCAATAGTTTTTTCTCAATTTCCTCTGAAATATCAGGCGAAATGAAGAATTTTCGACAAATAAGACGTTCCAGTGGTTTTACTTACATTTCACTGGTACAAACGGCCAGTATCGAGAATATTTGAAAAATCTCGTGTTCCAGTAGTTTTTTCTCAATTTCCTCTGAAATATCAGGCGAAATGAAGAATCTTTGAAAAATAAAGTGTTGAAGTGGTTTCACTTACATTTCACTGGTACAAACGGCCAGTATCGAGGATATTTTAAAAATCTCGTGTTGCAATAGTTTTTTCTCAATTTCCTCTGAAATATCAGGCGAAATGAAGAATCTTTGAAAAATGAAGTGTTGAAGTGTTTTCACTTACATTTCACTGGTACAAATGGCCAGTATCGAGGATATTTTAAAAATCTCGTGTTGCAATAGTTTTTTCTCAATTTCCTCTAAAATATCAGGCGAAATGCAGAATTTTCGACAAATAAGACGTTCCAGTGGTTTTACTTACATTTCACTGGTACAAACGGCCAGTATCGAGAATATTTGAAAAATCTCGTGTTCAAGCAGTTTTTTCTCAATTTCCTCTGAAATATCAGGCGAAATGAAGAATCTTTGAAAAATAAAGTGTTGAAGTGGTTTCACTTACATTTCACTGGTACAAATGGCCAGTATCGAGGATATTTTAAAAATCTCGTGTTCCAATAGTTTTTTCTCAATTTCCTCTGAAATATCAGGCGAAATGAAGAATTTTCGACAAATAAGACGTTCCAGTGGTTTTACTTACATTTCACTGGTACAAACGGCCAATATCGAGAATATTTGAAAAATCTCGTGTTCAAGCAGTTTTTTCTCAATTTCCTCTGAAATATCAGGCGAAATGAAGAATTTTCGACAAATAAGACGTTCCAGTAGTTTTACTTACATTTCACTGGTACAAACGGCCAGTATCGAGAATGTTTGAAAAATATCGTGTTCCAGCAATTTGTTCTCAATTTCCTCTGAAATATCAGGCGAAATGAAGAATTTTCGACAAATAAGATTTTCCAGTTGTTTTACTTACTTTTCACTGGTACAAACAGGCGGTATGGAGAATATTTGAAAAATTTCGTGTTCCAGTAGGTTTTTCTCAATTTCCTCTGAAATATCAAGCGAAATGAAGAATTTTCGACAAATAAGACGTTCCAGTGGTTTTACTTACATTTCACTGGTACAAACGGCCAGTATCGAGAATGTTTGAAAAATATCGTGTTCCAGCAATTTTTTCATTTCACTGGTTCAAACGGCCAGTATCGAGATATTTGAAAAATCTCGTGTTCCAATAGTTTTTTCTCAATTTCCTCTGAAATATCAGGCGAAATGAAGAATCTTGGAAAAATAAAGCGTTCCAGTGGTTTTACTTACATTTCACTGGTACATACGGCCTGTATCGAGAATATTTGAAAAATCTCGTGTTCCAGTAGTTTTTTCTCAATTTCCTCTGAAATATCAGGCGAAATGAAGAATCTTTGAAAAATAAAGTGTTGAAGTGGTTTCACTTACATTTCACTGGTACAAACGGCCAGTATCGAGAATATTTTTAAAATCTCGTGTTGCAATAGTGTTTTCTCAATTTCCTCTGAAATATCAGGCGAAATGAAGAATTTTCGACAAATAAGACGTTCCAGTGGTTTTAGTTACATTTCACTAATACAAACGGCCAGTATCGAGAATATTTGAAAAATCTCGTGTTCCAGTAGTTTTTTCTCAATTTCCTCTGAAATATCAGGCGAAATGAAGAATTTTCGACAAATAAGACGTTCCAGTGGTTTTACTTACATTTCACTGGTACAAACGGCCAGTATCGAGAATGTTTGAAAAATATCGTGTTCCAGCAATTTGTTCTCAATTTCCTCTGAAATATCAGGCGAAATGAAGAATTTTCGACAAATAAGATTTTCCAGTTGTTTTACTTACTTTTCACTGGTACAAACAGGCGGTATGGAGAATATTTGAAAAATTTCGTGTTCCAGTAGGTTTTTCTCAATTTCCTCTGAAATATCAAGCGAAATGAAGAATTTTCGACAAATAAGACGTTCCAGTGGTTTTACTTACATTTCACTGGTACAAACGGCCAGTATCGAGAATGTTTGAAAAATATCGTGTTCCAGCAATTTTTTCATTTCACTGGTTCAAGCGGCCAGTATCGAGATATTTGAAAAATCTCGTGTTCCAATAGTTTTTTCTCAATTTCCTCTGAAATATCAGGCGAAATAAAGAATCTGAAAAATAAAGCGTTCCAGTGGTTTTACTTACATTTCACTGGTACATACGGCCTGTATCGAGAATATTTGAAAAATCTCGTGTTCCAGTAGGTTTTTCTCAATTTCCTCTGAAATATCAGGCGAAATGAAGAATCTTTGAAAAATAAAGTGTTGAAGTGGTTTCACTTACATTTCACTGGTACAAACGGCCAGTATCGAGGATATTTTAAAAATCTCGTGTTGCAATAGTTTTTTCTCAATTTCCTCTGAAATATCAGGCGAAATGAAGAATTTTCGACAAATAAGACGTTCCAGTGGTTTTACTTACATTTCACTGGTACAAACGGCCAGTATCGAGAATGTTTGAAAAATATCGTGTTCCAGCAATTTGTTCTCAATTTCCTCTGAAATATCAGGCGAAATGAAGAATTTTCGACAAATAAGATTTTCCAGTTGTTTTACTTACTTTTCACTGGTACAAACAGGCGGTATGGAGAATATTTGAAAAATTTCGTGTTCCAGTAGGTTTTTCTCAATTTCCTCTGAAATATCAAGCGAAATGAAGAATTTTCGACAAATAAGACGTTCCAGTGGTTTTACTTACATTTCACTGGTACAAACGGCCAGTATCGAGAATGTTTGAAAAATATCGTGTTCCAGCAATTTTTTCATTTCACTGGTTCAAACGGCCAGTATCGAGATATTTGAAAAATCTCGTGTTCCAATAGTTTTTTCTCAATTTCCTCTGAAATATCAGGCGAAATGAAGAATCTTGGAAAAATAAAGCGTTCCAGTGGTTTTACTTACATTTCACTGGTACATACGGCCTGTATCGAGAATATTTGAAAAATCTCGTGTTCCAGTAGTTTTTTCTCAATTTCCTCTGAAATATCAGGCGAAATGAAGAATCTTTGAAAAATAAAGTGTTGAAGTGGTTTCACTTACATTTCACTGGTACAAACGGCCAGTATCGAGAATATTTTTAAAATCTCGTGTTGCAATAGTGTTTTCTCAATTTCCTCTGAAATATCAAGCGAAATGAAGAATTTTCGACAAATAAGACGTTCCAGTGGTTTTAGTTACATTTCACTAATACAAACGGCCAGTATCGAGAATATTTGAAAAATCTCGTGTTCCAGTAGTTTTTTCTCAATTTCCTCTGAAATATTAGGCGAAATGAAGAATTTTCGACAAATAAGACGTTCCAGTGGTTTTACTTACATTTCACTGGTACAAACGGCCAGTATCGAGAATGTTTGAAAAATATCGTGTTCCAGCAATTTGTTCTCAATTTCCTCTGAAATATCAGGCGAAATGAAGAATTTTCGACAAATAAGATTTTCCAGTTGTTTTACTTACTTTTCACTGGTACAAACAGGCGGTATGGAGAATATTTGAAAAATTTCGTGTTCCAGTAGGTTTTTCTCAATTTCCTCTGAAATATCAGGCGAAATGAAGAATCTTGGAAAAATAAAGCGTTCCAGTGGTTTTACTTACATTTCACTGGTACATACGGCCTGTATCGAGAATATTTGAAAAATCTCGTGTTCCAGTAGTTTTTTCTCAATTTCCTCTGAAATATCAGGCGAAATGAAGAATCTTTGAAAAATAAAGTGTTGAAGTGGTTTCACTTACATTTCACTGGTACAAACGGCCAGTATCGAGAATATTTTTAAAATCTCTTGTTGCAATAGTGTTTTCTCAATTTTCTCTGAAATATCAGGCGAAATGTAGAATTTTCGACAAATAAGACGTTCCAGTGGTTTTAGTTACATTTCACTAATACAAACGGCCAGTATCGAGAATATTTGAAAAATCTCGTGTTCCAGTAGTTTTTTCTCAATTTCCTCTGAAATATCAGGCGAAATGAAGAATTTTCGACAAATAAGACGTTCCAGTAGTTTTACTTACATTTCACTGGTACAAACGGCCAGTATCGAGAATGTTTGAAAAATATCGTGTTCCAGCAATTTGTTCTCAATTTCCTCTGAAATATCAGGCGAAATGAAGAATTTTCGACAAATAAGATTTTCCAGTTGTTTTACTTACTTTTCACTGGTACAAACAGGCGGTATGGAGAATATTTGAAAAATCTCGTGTTCCAGTAGTTTTTTCTCATTTTCCTCTGAAATATCAGGCGAAATGAAGAATTTTCGACAAATAAGACGTTCCAGTGGTTTTACTTACATTTCACTGGTACAAACGGCCAGTATCGAGAATATTTGAAAAATCTCGTGTTCAAGCAGTTTTTTCTCAATTTCCTCTGAAATATCAGGCGAAATGAAGAATCTTTGAAAAATAAAGTGTTGAAGTGGTTTCACTTACATTTCACTGGTACAAACGGCCAGTATCGAGGATATTTTAAAAATCTCGTGTTGCAATAGTTTTTTCTCAATTTCCTCTGAAATATCAGGCGAAATGAAGAATTTTCGACAAATAAGACGTTCCAGTGGTTTTACTTACATTTCACTGGTACAAACGGCCAGTATCGAGAATATTTGAAAAATCTCGTGTTCCAGTAGTTTTTTCTCAATTTCCTCTGAAATATCAGGCGAAATGAAGAATCTTTGAAAAATAAAGTGTTGAAGTGGTTTCACTTACATTTCACTGGTACAAACGGCCAGTATCGAGGATATTTTAAAAATCTCGTGTTGCAATAGTTTTTTCTCAATTTCCTCTGAAATATCAGGCGAAATGAAGAATCTTTGAAAAATGAAGTGTTGAAGTGTTTTCACTTACATTTCACTGGTACAAATGGCCAGTATCGAGGATATTTTAAAAATCTCGTGTTGCAATAGTTTTTTCTCAATTTCCTCTAAAATATCAGGCGAAATGCAGAATTTTCGACAAATAAGACGTTCCAGTGGTTTTACTTACATTTCACTGGTACAAACGGCCAGTATCGAGAATATTTGAAAAATCTCGTGTTCAAGCAGTTTTTTCTCAATTTCCTCTGAAATATCAGGCGAAATGAAGAATCTTTGAAAAATAAAGTGTTGAAGTGGTTTCACTTACATTTCACTGGTACAAATGGCCAGTATCGAGGATATTTTAAAAATCTCGTGTTGCAATAGTTTTTTCTCAATTTCCTCTGAAATATCAGGCGAAATGAAGAATTTTCGACAAATAAGACGTTCCAGTGGTTTTACTTACATTTCACTGGTACAAACGGCCAATATCGAGAATATTTGAAAAATCTCGTGTTCAAGCAGTTTTTTCTCAATTTCCTCTGAAATATCAGGCGAAATGAAGAATTTTCGACAAATAAGACGTTCCAGTGGTTTTACTTACATTTCACTGGTACAAACGGCCAGTATCGAGAATGTTTGAAAAATATCGTGTTCCAGCAATTTGTTCTCAATTTCCTCTGAAATATCAGGCGAAATGAAGAATTTTCGACAAATAAGATTTTCCAGTTGTTTTACTTACTTTTCACTGGTACAAACAGGCGGTATGGAGAATATTTGAAAAATTTCGTGTTCCAGTAGGTTTTTCTCAATTTCCTCTGAAATATCATGCGAAATGAAGAATTTTCGACAAATAAGACGTTCCAGTGGTTTTACTTACATTTCACTGGTACAAACGGCCAGTATCGAGAATGTTTGAAAAATATCGTGTTCCAGCAATTTTTTCATTTCACTGGTTCAAACGGCCAGTATCGAGATATTTGAAAAATCTCGTGTTCCAATAGTTTTTTCTCAATTTCCTCTGAAATATCAGGCGAAATGAAGAATCTTGGAAAAATAAAGCGTTCCAGTGGTTTTACTTACATTTCACTGGTACATACGGCCTGTATCGAGAATATTTGAAAAATCTCGTGTTCCAGTAGTTTTTTCTCAATTTCCTCTGAAATATCAGGCGAAATGAAGAATCTTTGAAAATAAAGTGTTGAAGTGGTTTCACTTACATTTCACTGGTACAAACGGCCAGTATCGAGAATATTTTTAAAATCTCGTGTTGCAATAGTGTTTTCTCAATTTCCTCTGAAATATCAGGCGAATGAAGAATTTTCGACAAATAAGACGTTCCAGTGGTTTTAGTTACATTTCACTAATACAAACGGCCAGTATCGAGAATATTTGAAAAATCTCGTGTTCCAGTAGTTTTTTCTCAATTTCCTCTGAAATATCAGGCGAAATGAAGAATTTTCGACAAATAAGACGTTCCAGTGGTTTTACTTACATTTCACTGGTACAAACGGCCAGTATCGAGAATGTTTGAAAAATATCGTGTTCCAGCAATTTGTTCTCAATTTCCTCTGAAATATCAGGCGAAATGAAGAATTTTCGACAAATAAGATTTTCCAGTTGTTTTACTTACTTTTCACTGGTACAAACAGGCGGTATGGAGAATATTTGAAAAATTTCGTGTTCCAGTAGGTTTTTCTCAATTTCCTCTGAAATATCAAGCGAAATGAAGAATTTTCGACAAATAAGACGTTCCAGTGGTTTTACTTACATTTCACTGGTACAAACGGCCAGTATCGAGAATGTTTGAAAAATATCGTGTTCCAGCAATTTTTTCATTTCACTGGTTCAAGCGGCCAGTATCGAGATATTTGAAAAATCTCGTGTTCCAATAGTTTTTTCTCAATTTCCTCTGAAATATCAGGCGAAATAAAGAATCTGAAAAATAAAGCGTTCCAGTGGTTTTACTTACATTTCACTGGTACATACGGCCTGTATCGAGAATATTTGAAAAATCTCGTGTTCAAGCAGTTTTTTCTCAATTTCCTCTGAAATATCAGGCGAAATGAAGAATCTTGGAAAAGCAAGACATTCCAGTGGTTTTATTTACATTTCACTGGTACAAACGGCCAGTATCGAGAATATTTGAAAAATCTCGTGCTCCAGCAGTTTTTTCTCAATTTCCTCTGAAATATCAGGTGAAATGAAGAATTTTCGACAAATAAGACGTTCCAGTGGTTTTACTTACATTTCACTGGTACAAACGGCCAGTATCGAGAATGTTTGAAAAATATCGTGTTCCAGCAATTTTTTCATTTCACTGGTTCAAGCGGCCAGTATCGAGATATTTGAAAAATCTCGTGTTCCAATAGTTTTTTCTCAATTTCCTCTGAAATATCAGGCGAAATAAAGAATCTGAAAAATAAAGCGTTCCAGTGGTTTTACTTACATTTCACTGGTACATACGGCCTGTATCGAGAATATTTGAAAAATCTCGTGTTCAAGCAGTTTTTTCTCAATTTCCTCTGAAATATCAGGCGAAATGAAGAATCTTGGAAAAGCAAGACATTCCAGTGGTTTTATTTACATTTCACTGGTACAAACGGCCAGTATCGAGAATATTTGAAAAATCTCGTGTTCCAGTAGGTTTTTCTCAATTTCCTCTGAAATATCAGGCGAAATGAAGAATCTTTGAAAAATAAAGTGTTGAAGTGGTTTCACTTACATTTCACTGGTACAAACGGCCAGTATCGAGGATATTTTAAAAATCTCGTGTTGCAATAGTTTTTTCTCAATTTCCTCTGAAATATCAGGCGAAATGAAGAATTTTTGACAAATATGACGTTCCAGTGGTTTTACTTACATTTCACTGGTACAAACGGCCAGTATCGAGAATATTTGAAAAATCTCGTGTTCAAGCAGTTTTTTCTCAATTTCCTCTGAAATATCAGGCGAAATGAAGAATTTTCGACAAATAAGACGTTCCAGTGGTTTTACTTACATTTCACTGGTACAAACGGCCAGTATCGAGAATGTTTGAAAAATATCGTGTTCCAGCAATTTGTTCTCAATTTCTTCTGAAATATCAGGTGAAATGAAGAATTTTCGACAAATGAGTCGTACTTACATTTCACTGGTACAAACGGGCAGTATCCAGAATATTTGAACAATCTCGTTTTCCAGTAGTTTTTCCTCAATTTCCTCTGAAATATCAGGCTAAATGAAGAATTTTCGACAAATAAAGCGTTCCAGTGGTTTTACTTACATTTCACTGGTACAAACGGCAGGTACTGAGAATATTTGAGAAATCTCGTGTTCCATCTTTTTTTCTCAATTTCCTCTGAAATATCAGGCGAAATGAAGAATTTTCGACAAATAAAGCGTTCCAGTGGTTTTACTTACATTTCACTGGTACAAACAGGCGGTATGGAGAATATTTGAAAAATTTCGTGTTCCAGCAGTTTTTTCTCAATATCCTCTGAAATATCAAGCGAAATGAAGAATTTTCGACAAATAAGACGTTCCAGTGGTTTTACTTACATTTCACTGGTACAAACGGCCAGTATCGAGAATGTCTGAAAAATATCGTGTTCCAGCAATTTTTTCATTTCACTGGTTCAAACGGCCAGTATCGAGAATATTTGAAAAATCTCGTGTTCAAGCAGTTTTTTCTCAATTTCCTCTGAAATATCAGGCGAAATGAAGAATTTTCGACAAATAAGACGTTCCAGTGGTTTTACTTACTTTTCACATGTACAAACGGCCAGTATCGAGAATATTTGAAAAATCTCGTGCTCCAGCAGTTTTTTCTCAATTTCCTCTGAAATATCAGGTGAAATGAAGAATTTTCGACAAATGAGTCGTACTTACATTTCACTGGTACAAACGGGCAGTATCCACAATATTTGAACAATCTCGTTGTCCAGTAGTTTTTCCTCAATTTCCTCTGAAATATCAGGCTAAATGAAGAATTTTCGACAAATAAAGCGTTCCAGTGGTTTTACTTACATTTCACTGGTACAAACGGCAGGTACTGAGAATATTTGAGAAATCTCGTGTTCCATCTTTTTTTTTTCAATTTCCTCTGAAATATCAGGCGAAATGAAGAATTTTCGACAAATAAAGCGTTCCAGTGGTTTTACTTACATTTCACTGGTACAAACAGGCGGTATGGAGAATATTTGAAAAATTTCGTGTTCCAGCAGTTTTTTCTCAATTTCCTCTGAAATATCAAGCGAAATGAAGAATTTTCGACAAATAAGACGTTCCAGTGGTTTTACTTACATTTCACTGGTACAAACGGCCAGTATCGAGAATGTTTGAAAAATATCGTGTTCCAGCAATTTTTTCATTTCACTGGTTCAAACGGCCAGTATCGAGAATGTTTGAAAAATATCGTGTTCCAGCAATTTGTTCTCAATTTCCTCTGAAATATCAGGCGAAATGAAGAATTTTCGACAAATAAGATTTTCCAGTTGTTTTACTTACTTTTCACTGGTACAAACAGGCGGTATGGAGAATATTTGAAAAATTTCGTGTTCCAGTAGGTTTTTCTCAATTTCCTCTGAAATATCAGGCGAAATGAAGAATCTTGGAAAAATAAAGCGTTCCAGTGGTTTTACTTACATTTCACTGGTACATACGGCCTGTATCGAGAATATTTGAAAAATCTCGTGTTCCAGTAGTTTTTTCTCAATTTCCTCTGAAATATCAGGCGAAATGAAGAATCTTTGAAAAATAAAGTGTTGAAGTGGTTTCACTTACATTTCACTGGTACAAACGGCCAGTATCGAGAATATTTTTAAAATCTCTTGTTGCAATAGTGTTTTCTCAATTTTCTCTGAAATATCAGGCGAAATGTAGAATTTTCGACAAATAAGACGTTCCAGTGGTTTTACTTACATTTCACTGGTACAAACGGCCAGTATCGAGAATGTTTGAAAAATATCGTGTTCCAGCAATTTGTTCTCAATTTCCTCTGAAATATCAGGCGAAATGAAGAATTTTCGACAAATAAGATTTTCCAGTTGTTTTACTTACTTTTCACTGGTACTAACGGCCAGTATCGAGAATATTTGAAAAATCTCGTGCTCCAGCAGTTTTTTCTCAATTTCCTCTGAAATATCAGGTGAAATGAAGAATTTTCGACAAATGAGTCGTACTTACATTTCACTGGTACAAACGGGCAGTATCCACAATATTTGAACAATCTCGTTTTCCAGTAGTTTTTCCTCAATTTCCTCTGAAATATCAGGCTAAATGAAGAATTTTCGACAAATAAAGCGTTCCAGTGGTTTTACTTACACTTCACTGGTACAAACGGCCAGTATCGAGAATATTTGAGAAATCTCGTGTTCCATCTTTTTTTTCTCAATTTCCTCTGAAATATCAGGCGAAATGAAGAATTTTCGACAAATAAAGCGTTCCAGTGGTTTTACTTACATTTCACTGGTACAAACAGGCGGTATGGAGAATATTTGAAAAATTTCGTGTTCCAGCAGTTTTTTCTCAATTTCCTCTGAAATATCAAGCGAAATGAAGAATTTTCGACAAATAAGACGTTCCAGTGGTTTTACTTACATTTCACTGGTACAAACGGCCAGTATCGAGAATGTTTGAAAAATATCGTGTTCCAGCAATTTTTTCATTTCACTGGTTCAAACGGCCAGTATCGAGATATTTGAAAAATCTCGTGTTCCAATAGTTTTTTCCTCAATTTCCTCTGAAATATCAGGCGAAATGAAGAATTTTCGACAAATAAGACGTTCCAGTGGTTTTACTTACACTTCACTGGTACAAACGGCCAGTATCGAGAATATTTGAAAAATCTCGTGTTCCAGTAGTTTTTTCTCATTTTCCTCTGAAATATCAGGCGAAATGAAGAATTTTCGACAAATAAGACGTTCCAGTGGTTTTACTTACATTTCACTGGTACAAACGGCCAGTATCGAGAATATTTGAAAAATCTCGTGTTCAAGCAGTTTTTTCTCAATTTCCTCTGAAATATCAGGCGAAATGAAGAATCTTTGAAAAATAAAGTGTTGAAGTGGTTTCACTTACATTTCACTGGTACAAACGGCCAGTATCGAGGATATTTTAAAAATCTCGTGTTGCAATAGTTTTTTCTCAATTTCCTCTGAAATATCAGGCGAAATGAAGAATTTTCGACAAATAAGACGTTCCAGTGGTTTTACTTACATTTCACTGGTACAAACGGCCAGTATCGAGAATATTTGAAAAATCTCGTGTTCAAGCAGTTTTTTCTCAATTTCCTCTGAAATATCAGGCGAAATGAAGAATCTTTGAAAAATAAAGTGTTGAAGTGGTTTCACTTACATTTCACTGGTACAAAACGGCCAGTATCGAGGATATTTTAAAAATCTCGTGTTGCAATAGTTTTTTCTCAATTTCCTCTGAAATATCAGGCGAAATGAAGAATCTTTGAAAAATGAAGTGTTGAAGTGGTTTCACTTACATTTCACTGGTACAAATGGCCAGTATCGAGGATATTTTAAAAATCTCGTGTTGCAATAGTTTTTTCTCAATTTCCTCTAAAATATCAGGCGAAATGCAGAATTTTCGACAAATAAGACGTTATAGTGGTTTTACTTACATTTCACTGGTACAAACGGCCAGTATCGAGAATATTTGAAAAATCTCGTGTTCAAGCAGTTTTTCTCAATTTCCTCTGAAATATCAGGCGAAATGAAGAATCTTTGAAAAATAAAGTGTTGAAGTGGTTTCACTTACATTTCACTGGTACAAATGGCCAGTATCGAGGATATTTTAAAAATCTCGTGTTGCAATAGTTTTTTCTCAATTTCCTCTGAAATATCAGGCGAAATGAAGAATTTTCGACAAATAAGACGTTCCAGTGGTTTTACTTACATTTCACTGGTACAAACGGCCAATATCGAGAATATTTGAAAAATCTCGTGTTCAAGCAGTTTTTTCTCAATTTCCTCTGAAATATCAGGCGAAATGAAGAATTTTCGACAAATAAGACGTTCCAGTGGTTTTACTTACATTTCACTGGTACAAACGGCCAGTATCGAGAATGTTTGAAAAATATCGTGTTCCAGCAATTTGTTCTCAATTTCCTCTGAAATATCAGGCGAAATGAAGAATTTTCGACAAATAAGATTTTCCAGTTGTTTTACTTACTTTTCACTGGTACAAACAGGCGGTATGGAGAATATTTGAAAAATTTCGTGTTCCAGTAGGTTTTTCTCATTTCCTCTGAAATATCAAGCGAAATGAAGAATTTTCGACAAATAAGACGTTCCAGTGGTTTTACTTACATTTCACTGGTACAAACGGCCAGTATCGAGAATGTTTGAAAAATATCGTGTTCCAGCAATTTTTTCATTTCACTGGTTCAAACGGCCAGTATCGAGATATTTGAAAAATCTCGTGTTCCAATAGTTTTTTCTCAATTTCCTCTGAAATATCAGGCGAAATGAAGAATCTTGGAAAAATAAAGCGTTCCAGTGGTTTTACTTACATTTCACTGGTACATACGGCCTGTATCGAGAATATTTGAAAAATCTCGTGTTCCAGTAGTTTTTTCTCAATTTCCTCTGAAATATCAGGCGAAATGAAGAATCTTTGAAAAATAAAGTGTTGAAGTGGTTTCACTTACATTTCACTGGTACAAACGGCCAGTATCGAGAATATTTTAAAATCTCGTGTTGCAATAGTGTTTTCCTCAATTTCCTCTGAAATATCAGGCGAAATGAAGAATTTTCGACAAATAAGACGTTCCAGTGGTTTTAGTTACATTTCACTAATACAAACGGCCAGTATCGAGAATATTTGAAAAATCTCGTGTTCCAGTAGTTTTTTCTCAATTTCCTCTGAAATATCAGCCGAAATGAAGAATCTTGGAAAAATAAGACGTTCCAGTAGTTTTACTTACACTTCACTGGTACAAACGGCCAGTATCGAGAATATTTGAAAAATCTCGTGTTCAAGCAGTTTTTTCTCAATTTCCTCTGAAATATCAGGTGAAATGAAGAATTTTCGACAAATGAGTCGTACTTACATTTCACTGGTACAAACGGGCAGTATCCACAATATTTGAACAATCTCGCTTTCCAGTAGTTTTTCCTCAATTTCCTCTGAAATATCAGGCTAAATGAAGAATTTTCGACAAATAAAGCGTTCCGGTGGTTTTACTTACATTTCACTGGTACAAACGGCAGGTACTGAGAATATTTGAGAAATCTTGTGCCAGCTGTTTTTTCTCAATTTCCTCTGAAATATCAGGCGAAATGAAGAATTTTCGACAAATAAAGCGTTCCAGTGGTTTTACTTACATTTCACTGCTACAAACAGGCGGTATCGAGAATATTTGAAAAATTTCGTGTTCCAGCAGTTTTTTCTCAATTTCCTCTGAAATATCAAGCGAAATGAAGAATTTTCGACAAATAAGACGTTCCAGTGGTTTTACTTACATTTCACTGGTACAAACGGCCAGTATCGAGAATGTTTGAAAAATATCGTGTTCCAGCAATTTTTTCATTTCACTGGTACAAACGGCCAGTATCGAGATATTTGAAAAATCTTGTGTTCCAATAGTTTTTTCTCAATTTCCTCTGAAATATCAGGCGACATGAAGAATTTTCGACAAATAAGACGTTCCAGTGGTTTTACTTACATTTCACTGGTACAAACGGCCAGTATCAAGAATATTTGAAAAATCTCGTGTTCCAGTAGTTTTTTCTCATTTTCCTCTGAAATATCAGGCGAAATGAAGAATCTTGGAAAAATAAAGCGTTCCAGTGGTTTTACTTACATTTCACTGGTACATACGGCCTGTATCGAGAATATTTGAAAAATCTCGTGTTCCAGTAGTTTTTTCTCAATTTCCTCTGAAATATCAGGCGAAATGAAGAATCTTTGAAAAATAAAGTGTTGAAGTGGTTTCACTTACATTTCACTGGTACAAACGGCCAGTATCGAGAATATTTTAAAAATCTCGTGTTGCAATAGTTTTTTCTCAATTTCCTCTGAAATATCAGGCGAAATGAAGAATTTTCGACAAATAAGACGTTCCAGTGGTTTTACTTACATTTCACTGGTACAAACGGCCAGTATCGAGAATATTTGAAAAATCTCGTGTTCCAATAGTTTTTTCTCATTTTCCTCTGAAATATCAGGCGAAGTGAAGAATCTTGGAAAAATAAGACGTTCCAATGGTTTTACTTACACTTCACTGGTACAAACGGCTAGTATCGAGAATATTTGAAAAATCTCGTGTTCCAGTAGTTTTTCCTCAATTTCCTCTGAAATATCAGGCGAAATGAAGAATCTTGGAAAAATAAAGCGTTCCAGTGGTTTAACTTACATTTCACTGGTACATACGGCCTGTATCGAGAATATTTGAAAAATCTCGTGTTCCAGTAGTTTTTTCTCAATTTCCTCTGAAATATCAGGCGAAATGAAGAATCTTTGAAAAATAAAGTGTTGAAGTGGTTTCACTTACATTTCACTGGAACAAACGGCTAGTATCGAGAATATTTGAAAAATCTCGTGTTCCAGTAGTTTTTTCTAAATTTCCTCTGAAATATCAGGCGAAATGAAGTATTTTCGACAAATAAGACGTTCCAATGGTTTTACTTACACTTCACTGGTACAAACGGCCAGTATCGAGAATGTTTGAATAATATCGTGTTCCAGCAATTTGTTCTCAATTTCCTCTGAAATATCAGGCGAAATGAAGAATCTTTGAAAAATAAAGTGTTGAAGTGGTTTCACTTACATTTCACTGGTACAAACGGCCAGTATCGAGAATATTTTAAAAATCTCGTGTTGCAATAGTTTTTTCTCAATTTCCTCTGAAATATCAGGCGAAATGAAGAATTTTCGACAAATAAGACGTTCCAGTGGTTTTACTTACATTTCACTGGTACAAACGGCCAGTATCGAGAATATTTGAAAAATCTCGTGTTCCAATAGTTTTTTCTCATTTTCCTCTGAAATATCAGGCGAAGTGAAGAATCTTGGAAAAATAAGACGTTCCAATGGTTTTACTTACACTTCACTGGTACAAACGGCTAGTATCGAGAATATTTGAAAAATCTCGTGTTCCAGTAGTTTTTCCTCAATTTCCTCTGAAATATCAGGCGAAATGAAGAATCTTGGAAAAATAAAGCGTTCCAGTGGTTTAACTTACATTTCACTGGTACATACGGCCTGTATCGAGAATATTTGAAAAATCTCGTGTTCCAGTAGTTTTTTCTCAATTTCCTCTGAAATATCAGGCGAAATGAAGAATCTTTGAAAAACAAAGTGTTGAAGTGGTTTCACTTACATTTCACTGGAACAAACGGCTAGTATCGAGAATATTTGAAAAATCTCGTGTTCCAGTAGTTTTTTCTAAATTTCCTCTGAAATATCAGGCGAAATGAAGTATTTTCGACAAATAAGACGTTCCAATGGTTTTACTTACACTTCACTGGTACAAACGGCCAGTATCGAGAATGTTTGAATAATATCGTGTTCCAGCAATTTGTTCTCAATTTCCTCTGAAATATCAGGCGAAATGAAGAGTTTTCGACAAATAAGATTTTCCAGTTGTTTTACTTACTTTTCACTGGTACAAACGGCCAGTATCGAGAATATTTGAAAAATCTCGTGTTCCAGCAGTTTTTTCTCAATTTCCTCTGAAATATCAGGTGAAATGAAGAATTTTCGACAAATAAGTCGTACTTACATTTCACTGGTACAAACGGCAGTATCCAGAATATTTGAACAATCTCGTTTTCCAGTAGTTTTTCCTCAATTTCCTCTGAAATATCAGGCTAAATGAAGAATTTTCGACAAATAAGACGTTCCAGTGGTTTTACTTACATTTCACTGGTACAAACGGCCAATATCGAGAATATTTGAAAAATCTCGTGTTCCAGTAGTTGTTTCTTAATTTCCTCTGAAATATCAGGCGAAATGAAGAATCTTTGAAAAATAAAGTGTTGAAGTGGTTTCACTTACATTTCACTGGTACAAACGGCCAGTATCGAGATATTTGAAAAATCTCATGTTCCAATAGTTTTTTCTCAATTTCCTCTGAAATAACAGGCGAAATGAAGAATTTTCGACAAATAAGACGTTCCAGTGGTTTTACTTACATTTCACTGGTACAAACGGTCAGTATCGAGAATATTTGAAAAATCTCGTGTTCCAGTAGTTTTTTCTCATTTTCCTCTTAAAAATCAGGCGAAATGAAGAATCTTGGAAAAATAAGACGTTCCAGTGGTTTTACTTACACTTCACTTGTACAAACGGCTAGTATCGAGAATATTTGAAAAATCTCGTGTTCCAGTAGTTTTTCCTCAATTTCCTCTGAAATATCAGGCGAAATGAAGAATCTTGGAAAAATAAAGCGTTCCAGTGGTTTTACTTACATTTCACTGGTACATACGGCCTGTATCGAGAATATTTGAAAAATCTCGTGTTCCAGTAGTTTTTTCTCAATTTCCTCTGAAATATCAGGCGAAATGAAGAATCTTTGAAAAATAAAGTGTTGAAGTGGTTTCACTTACATTTCACTGGAACAAACGGCTAGTATCGAGAATATTTGAAAAATCTCGTGTTCCAGTAGTTTTTTCTAAATTTCCTCTGAAATATCAGGCGAAATGAAGTATTTTCGACAAATAAGACGTTCCAGTGGTTTTACTTACACTTCACTGGTACAAACGGCCAGTATCGAGAATGTTTGAATAATATCGTGTTCCAGCAATTTGTTCTCAATTTCCTCTGAAATATCAGGCGAAATGAAGAGTTTTCGACAAATAAGATTTTCCAGTTGTTTTACTTACTTTTCACTGGTACAAACGGCTAGTATCGAGAATATTTGAAAAATCTCGTGTTCCAGTAGTTTTTTCTAAATTTCCTCTGAAATATCAGGCGAAATGAAGTATTGTCGACAAATAAGACGTTCCAGTGGTTTTACTTACACTTCACTGGTACAAACGGCCAGTATCGAGAATATTTGAAAAATCTCGTGTTCAAGCAGTTTTTTCTCAATTTCCTCTGAAATATCAGGCGAAATGAAGAATAATTGAAAAATAAAGTGTTGAAGTGGTTTCACTTACATTTCACTGGTACAAACGGCCTGTATAGAGAATATTTGAAAAATCTCGTGTTCCAGTAGTTTTTTCTCAATTTCCTCTGAAATATCAGGCGAAATGAAAAATCTTTGAAAAATAAAGTGTTGAAGTGGTTTCACTTACATTTCACTGGTACAAACGGCCAGTATCGAGAATATTTTAAAAATCTCGTGTTCAAGCAGTTTTTTCTCAATTTCCTCTGAAATATCAGGCGAAATGAAGCATTTTCGACAAATAAGACGTTCCAGTGGTTTTACTTACATTTCACTGGTACAAACGGCCAGTATCGAGAATGTTTGAATAATATCGTGTTCCAGCAATTTGTTCTCAATTTCCTCTGAAATATCAGGCGAAATGAAGAGTTTTCGACAAATAAGATTTTCCAGTTGTTTTACTTACTTTTCACTGGTACAAACGGCCAGTATCGAGAATATTTGAAAAATCTCGTGTTCCAGCAGTTTTTTCTCAATTTCCTCTGAAATATCAGGTGAAATGAAGAATTTTCGACAAATAAGTCGTACTTACATTTCACTGGTACAAACGGGCAGAATCCAGAATATTTGAACAATCTCGTTTTCCAGTAGTTTTTCCTCAATTTCCTCTGAAATATCAGGCTAAATGAAGAATTTTCGACACATAAGACGTTCCAGTGGTTTTACTTACATTTCACTGGTACAAACGGCAGGTACCGAGAATATTTGAGAAATCTCGTGTTCCAGCAGTTTTTTCTCAATTTCCTCTGAAATATCAAGCGATATGAAGAATTTTCGACAAATAAGACGTTCCAGTGGTTTTACTTACATTTGACTGGTACAAACGGCCAGTATCGAGAATGTTTGAAAAATATCGTGTTCCAGCAATTTTTTCATTTCACTGGTACAAACGGCCAGTATCGAGATATTTGAAAAATCTCGTGTTCCAATAGTTTTTTCTCAATTTCCTCTGAAATAACAGGCGAAATGTAGAATCTGGAAACAATTAGCGTCCCAGTGGTTTTTCTTACATTTTACTGGTACAAACGGACAGTATCGAGAATATTTGAAAAATCTCGTGTTCCAGTAGTTTTTTCTCAATTTCCTCTGAAATATCAGGCGAAATGAAGAATCTTTGAAAAATAAAGTGTTGAAGTGGTTTCACTTACATTTCACTGGTACAAACGGCCAGTATCGAGAATATTTTAAAAATCTCGTGTTGCAATAGTTTTTTCTCAATTTCCTCTGAAATATCAGGCGAAATGAAGAATTTTCGACAAATAAGACGTTCCAGTGGTTTTACTTACATTACACTGGTACAAACGGCCAGTATCGAGAATGTTTGAAAAATATCGTGTTCATGCAATTTTTTCATTTCACTGGTACAAACGGCCAGTATCGAGATATTTGAAAAATCTCATGTTCCAATAGTTTTTTCTCAATTTCCTCTGAAATAACAGGCGAAATGTAGAATCTGGAAACAATAAAGCGTCCCAGTGGTTTTTCTTACATTTTACTGGTAGAAACGGACAGTATCGGGAATATTTGAAAAATCTCGTGTTCCAGTAGTTTTTTCTCAATTTCCTCTGAAATATCAGGCGAAATGAAGATTTTTCGACAAATAAGACGTTCCAGTGGTTTTACTTACATTTCACTGGTACAAACGGCCAGTATCGAGAATATTTGAAAAATCTCGTGTTCCAGTAGTTTTTTCTCAATTTCCTCTGAAATATCAGGCGAAATGAAGAATTTTCGACAAATAAGACGTTCCAGTGGTTTTACTTACACTTCACTGGTACAAACGGCCAGTATCGAGAATATTTGAAAAATCTCGTGTTCAAGCAGTTTTTTCTCAATTTCCTCTGAAATATCAGGCGAAATGAAGAATTTTCGACAAATAAGACGTTCCAGTGGTTTGACTTACACTTTACCGATACAAACGGCCAGTATCGAGAATATTTGAAAAATCTAGTGTTCCAGTAGTTTTTTCTCATTTTCCTCTGAAATATCAGGCGAAATGAAGAATCTTGGAAAAATAAGAGGTTCCAGTGGTTTTTCTTACATTTTACTGGTAGAAACGGACAGTATCGAGAATATTTGAAAAATCTCGTGTTCCAGTAGTTTTTTCTCAATTTCCTCTGAAATATCAGGCGAAATGAAGATTGTTCGACAAATAAGACGTTCCAGTGGTTTTACTTACACTTCACTGGTACAAACGGCCAGTATCGAGAATATTTGAAAAATCTCGTGTTCCAGTAGTTTTTTCTCAATTTCCTCTAAAATATCAGGCGAAATGAAGAATCTTGTAAAAATAAGACGTTCCAGTGGTTTTACTTACACTTCACTGGTACAAACGGCCAGTATCGAGAATATTTGAAAAATCTCGTGTTCCAGTAGTTTTTCCTCAATTTCATCTGAAATATCAGGCGAAATGAAGAATCTGGAAACAATAAAGCGTCCCAGTGGTTTTTCTTACATTTTACTGGTACAAACGGCCAGTATCGAGAATATTTGCAAAATCTCGTGTTCCAGTAGTTTTTTCTCAATTTCCTCTGAAATATCAGGCGAAATGAAGAATTTTCGACAAATAAGACGTTCCAGTGGTTTTACTTACATTACACTGGTACAAACGGCCAGTATCGAGAATGTTTGAAAAATATCGTGTTCATGCAATTTTTTCATTTCACTGGTACAAACGGCCAGTATCGAGATATTTGAAAAATCTCATGTTCCAATAGTTTTTTCTCAATTTCCTCTGAAATAACAGGCGAAATGTAGAATCTGGAAACAATAAAGCGTCCCAGTGGTTTTTCTTACATTTTACTGGTAGAAACGGACAGTATCGAGAATATTTGAAAAATCTCGTGTTCCAGTAGTTTTTTCTCAATTTCCTCTGAAATATCAGGCGAAATGAAGAATCTTTGAAAAATAAAGTGTTGAAGTGGTTTCACTTACATTTAACTGGAACAAACGGCTAGTATCGAGAATATTTGAAAAATCTCGTGTTCCAGTAGTTTTTTCTAAATTTCCTCTGAAATATCAGGCGAAATGAAGTATTTTCGACAAATAAGACGTTCCAGTGGTTTTACTTACATTTCACTGGTACAAACGGCCAGTATCGAGAATATTTGAAAAATCTCGTGTTCCAGTAGTTTTTTCTCATTTTCCTCTGAAATATCAGGCGAAATGAAGAATCTTGGAAAAATAAAGCGTTCCAGTGGTTTTACTTACATTTCACTGGTACATACGGCCTGTATCGAGAATATTTGAAAAATCTCGTGTTCCAGTAGTTTTTTCTCAATTTCCTCTGAAATATCAGGCGAAATGAAGAATCTTTGAAAAATAAAGTGTTGAAGTGGTTTCACTTACATTTCACTGGTACAAACGGCCAGTATCGAGAATATTTTAAAAATCTCGTGTTGCATTAGTTTTTTCTCAATTTCCTCTGAAATATCAGGCGAAATGAAGAATTTTCGACAAATAAGACGTTCCAGTGGTTTTACTTACATTTCACTGGTACAAACGGCCAGTATCGAGAATATTTGAAAAATCTCGTGTTCCAATAGTTTTTTCTCATTTTCCTCTGAAATATCAGGCGAAGTGAAGAATCTTGGAAAAATAAGACGTTCCAGTGGTTTTACTTACACTTCACTGGTACAAACGGCTAGTATCGAGAATATTTGAAAAATCTCGTGTTCCAGTAGTTTTTCCTCAATTTCCTCTGAAATATCAGGCGAAATGAAGTATTTTCGACAAATAAGACGTTCCAGTGGTTTTACTTACACTTCACTGGTACAAACGGCCAGTATCGAGAATGTTTGAATAATATCGTGTTCCAGCAATTTGTTCTCAATTTCCTCTGAAATATCAGGCGAAATGAAGAGTTTTCGACAAATAAGATTTTCCAGTTGTTTACTTACTTTTCACTGGTACAAACGGCTAGTATCCAGAATATTTGAAAAATCTCGTGTTCCAGCAGTTTTTTCTCAATTTCCTCTGAAATATCAGGTGAAATGAAGAATTTTCGACAAATAAGTCGTACTTACATTTCACTGGTACAAACGGCAGTATCCAGAATATTTGAACAATCTCGTTTTCCAGTAGTTTTTCCTCAATTTCCTCTGAAATATCAGGCTAAATGAAGAATTTTCGACAAATAAGACGTTCCAGTGGTTTTACTTACATTTCACTGGTACAAACGGCCAATATCGAGAATATTTGAAAAATCTCGTGTTCCAGTAGTTGTTTCTTAATTTCCTCTGAAATATCAGGCGAAATGAAGAATCTTTGAAAAATAAAGTGTTGAAGTGGTTTCACTTACATTTCACTGGTACAAACGGCCAGTATCGAGATATTTGAAAAATCTCATGTTCCAATTGTTTTTTCTCAATTTCCTCTGAAATAACAGGCGAAATGAAGAATTTTCGACAAATAAGACGTTCCAGTGGTTTTACTTACATTTCACTGGTACAAACGGCCAGTATCGAGAATATTTGAAAAATTTCGTGTTCCAGTAGTTTTTTCTCATTTTCCTCTTAAAAATCAGGCGAAATGAAGAATCTTGGAAAAATAAGACGTTCCAGTGGTTTTACTTACACTTCACTTGTACAAACGGCTAGTATCGAGAATATTTGAAAAATCTCGTGTTCCAGTAGTTTTTCCTCAATTTCCTCTGAAATATCAGGCGAAATGAAGAATCTTGGAAAAATAAAGCGTTCCAGTGGTTTTACTTACATTTCACTGGTACATACGGCCTGTATCGAGAATATTTGAAAAATCTCGTGTTCCAGTAGTTTTTTCTCAATTTCCTCTGAAATATCAGGCGAAATGAAGAATCTTTGAAAAATAAAGTGTTGAAGTGGTTTCACTTACATTTCACTGGAACAAACGGCTAGTATCGAGAATATTTGAAAAATCTCGTGTTCCAGTAGTTTTTTCTAAATTTCCTCTGAAATATCAGGCGAAATGAAGTATTTTCGACAAATAAGACGTTCCAGTGGTTTTACTTACACTTCACTGGTACAAACGGCCAGTATCGAGAATGTTTGAATAATATCGTGTTCCAGCAATTTGTTCTCAATTTCCTCTGAAATATCAGGCGAAATGAAGAGTTTTCGACAAATAAGATTTTCCAGTTGTTTTACTTACTTTTCACTGGTACAAACGGCTAGTATCGAGAATATTTGAAAAATCTCGTGTTCCAGTAGTTTTTTCTAAATTTCCTCTGAAATATCAGGCGAAATGAAGTATTTTCGACAAATAAGACGTTCCAGTGGTTTTACTTACACTTCACTGGTACAAACGGCCAGTATCGAGAATATTTGAAAAATCTCGTGTTCAAGCAGTTTTTTCTCAATTTCCTCTGAAATATCAGGCGAAATGAAGAATCTTTGAAAAATAAAGTGTTGAAGTGGTTTCACTTACATTTCACTGGTACAAACGGCCTGTATCGAGAATATTTGAAAAATCTCGTGTTCCAGTAGTTTTTTCTCAATTTCCTCTGAAATATCAGGCGAAATGAAGAATCTTTGAAAAATAAAGTGTTGAAGTGGTTTCACTTACATTTCACTGGTACAAACGGCCAGTATCGAGAATATTTTAAAAATCTCGTGTTCAAGCAGTTTTTTCTCAATTTCCTCTGAAATATCAGGCGAAATGAAGCATTTTCGACAAATAAGACGTTCCAGTGGTTTTACTTACATTTCACTGGTACAAACGGCCAGTATCGAGAATGTTTGAATAATATCGTGTTCCAGCAATTTGTTCTCAATTTCCTCTGAAATATCAGGCGAAATGAAGAGTTTTCGACAAATAAGATTTTCCAGTTGTTTTACTTACTTTTTACTGGTACAAACGGCCAGTATCGAGAATATTTGAAAAATCTCGTGTTCCAGCAGTTTTTTCTCAATTTCCTCTGAAATATCAGGTGAAATGAAGAATTTTCGACAAATAAGTCGTACTTACATTTCACTGGTACAAACGGGCAGAATCCAGAATATTTGAACAATCTCGTTTTCCAGTAGTTTTTCCTCAATTTCCTCTGAAATATCAGGCTAAATGAAGAATTTTCGACAAATAAGACGTTCCAGTGGTTTTACTTACATTTCACTGGTACAAACGGCAGGTACCGAGAATATTTGAGAAATCTCGTGTTCCAGCAGTTTTTTCTCAATTTCCTCTGAAATATCAAGCGATATGAAGAATTTTCGACAAATAAGACGTTCCAGTGGTTTTACTTACATTTGACTGGTACAAACGGCCAGTATCGAGAATGTTTGAAAAATATCGTGTTCCAGCAATTTTTTCATTTCACTGGTACAAACGGCCAGTATCGAGATATTTGAAAAATCTCGTGTTCCAATAGTTTTTTCTCAATTTCCTCTGAAATAACAGGCGAAATGTAGAATCTGGAAACAATTAGCGTCCCAGTGGTTTTTCTTACATTTTACTGGTACAAACGGACAGTATCGAGAATATTTGAAAAATCTCGTGTTCCAGTAGTTTTTTCTCAATTTCCTCTGAAATATCAGGCGAAATGAAGAATCTTTGAAAAATAAAGTGTTGAAGTGGTTTCACTTACATTTCACTGGTACAAACGGCCAGTATCGAGAATATTTTAAAAATCTCGTGTTGCAATAGTTTTTTCTCAATTTCCTCTGAAATATCAGGCGAAATGAAGAATTTTCGACAAATAAGACGTTCCAGTGGTTTTACTTACATTACACTGGTACAAACGGCCAGTATCGAGAATGTTTGAAAAATATCGTGTTCATGCAATTTTTTCATTTCACTGGTACAAACGGCCAGTATCGAGATATTTGAAAAATCTCATGTTCCAATAGTTTTTTCTCAATTTCCTCTGAAATAACAGGCGAAATGTAGAATCTGGAAACAATAAAGCGTCCCAGTGGTTTTTCTTACATTTTACTGGTAGAAACGGACAGTATCGAGAATATTTGAAAAATCTCGTGTTCCAGTAGTTTTTTCTCAATTTCCTCTGAAATATCAGGCGAAATGAAGATTTTTCGACAAATAAGACGTTCCAGTGGTTTTACTTACATTTCACTGGTACAAACGGCCAGTATCGAGAATATTTGAAAAATCTCGTGTTCCAGTAGTTTTTTCTCAATTTCCTCTGAAATATCAGGCGAAATGAAGAATTTTCGACAAATAAGACGTTCCAGTGGTTTTACTTACACTTCACTGGTACAAACGGCCAGTATCGAGAATATTTGAAAAATCTCGTGTTCAAGCAGTTTTTTCTCAATTTCCTCTGAAATATCAGGCGAAATGAAGAATTTTCGACAAATAAGACGTTCCAGTGGTTTGACTTACACTTTACCGATACAAACGGCCAGTATCGAGAATATTTGAAAAATCTAGTGTTCCAGTAGTTTTTTCTCATTTTCCTCTGAAATATCAGGCGAAATGAAGAATCTTGGAAAAATAAGACGTTCCAGTGGTTTTTCTTACATTTTACTGGTAGAAACGGACAGTATCGAGAATATTTGAAAAATCTCGTGTTCCAGTAGTTTTTTCTCAATTTCCTCTGAAATATCAGGCGAAATGAAGATTGTTCGACGAATAAGACGTTCCAGTGGTTTTACTTACACTTCACTGGTACAAACGGCCAGTATCGAGAATATTTGAAAAATCTCGTGTTCCAGTAGTTTTTTCTCAATTTCCTCTAAAATATCAGGCGAAATGAAGAATCTTGTAAAAATAAGACGTTCCAGTGGTTTTACTTACACTTCACTGGTACAAACGGCCAGTATCGAGAATATTTGAAAAATCTCGTGTTCCAGTAGTTTTTCCTCAATTTCATCTGAAATATCAGGCGAAATGAAGAATCTGGAAACAATAAAGCGTCCCAGTGGTTTTTCTTACATTTTACTGGTACAAACGGCCAGTATCGAGAATATTTGCAAAATCTCGTGTTCCAGTAGTTTTTTCTCAATTTCCTCTGAAATATCAGGCGAAATGAAGAATTTTCGACAAATAAGACGTTCCAGTGGTTTTACTTACATTACACTGGTACAAACGGCCAGTATCGAGAATGTTTGAAAAATATCGTGTTCATGCAATTTTTTCATTTCACTGGTACAAACGGACAGTATCGAGATATTTGAAAAATCTCATGTTCCAATAGTTTTTTCTCAATTTCCTCTGAAATAACAGGCGAAATGTAGAATCTGGAAACAATTAAGCGTCCCAGTGGTTTTTCTTACATTTTACTGGTAGAAACGGACAGTATCGAGAATATTTGAAAAATCTCGTGTTCCAGTAGTTTTTTCTCAATTTCCTCTGAAATATCAGGCGAAATGAAGAATCTTTGAAAAATAAAGTGTTGAAGTGGTTTCACTTACATTTCACTGGAACAAACGGCTAGTATCGAGAATATTTGAAAAATCTCGTGTTCCAGTAGTTTTTTCTAAATTTCCTCTGAAATATCAGGCGAAATGAAGTATTTTCGACAAATAAGACGTTCCAGTGGTTTTACTTACATTTCACTGGTACAAACGGCCAGTATCGAGAATATTTGAAAAATCTCGTGTTCCAGTAGTTTTTTCTCATTTTCCTCTGAAATATCAGGCGAAATGAAGAATCTTGGAAAAATAAAGCGTTCCAGTGGTTTTACTTACATTTCACTGGTACATACGGCCTGTATCGAGAATATTTGAAAAATCTCGAGTTCCAGTAGTTTTTTCTCAATTTCCTCTGAAATATCAGGCGAAATGAAGAATCTTTGAAAAATAAAGTGTTGAAGTGGTTTCACTTACATTTCACTGGTACAAACGGCCAGTATCGAGAATATTTTAAAAATCTCGTGTTGCATTAGTTTTTTCTCATTTTCCTCTGAAATATCAGGCGAAATGAAGAATCTTGGAAAAATAAAGCGTTCCAGTGGTTTTACTTACATTTCACTGGTACATACGGCCTGTATCGAGAATATTTGAAAAATCTCGAGTTCCAGTAGTTTTTTCTCAATTTCCTCTGAAATATCAGGCGAAATGAAGAATCTTTGAAAAATAAAGTGTTGAAGTGGTTTCACTTACATTTCACTGGTACAAACGGCCAGTATCGAGAATATTTGAAAAATCTCGTGTTCCAGTAGTTTTTTCTCAATTTCCTCTGAAATATCAGGCGAAATGAAGAATTTTCGACAAATAAGACGTTCCAGTGGTTTTACTTACACTTCACTGGTACAAACGGCCAGTATCGAGAATATTTGAAAAATCTCGTGTTCAAGCAGTTTTTTCTCAATTTCCTCTGAAATATCAGGCGAAATGAAGAATCTTTGAAAAATAAAGTGTTGAAGTGGTTTCACTTACATTTCACTGGTACAAACGGCCAGTATCGAGAATATTTTAAAAATCTCGTGTTGCATTAGTTTTTTCTCAATTTCCTCTGAAATATCAGGCGAAATGAAGAATTTTCGACAAATAAGACGTTCCAGTGGTTTTACTTACATTTCACTGGTACAAACGGCCAGTATGGAGAATATTTGAAAAATCTCGTGTTCCAATAGTTTTTTCTCATTTTCCTCTGAAATATCAGGCGAAGTGAAGAATCTTGGAAAAATAAGACGTTCCAGTGGTTTTACTTACACTTCACTGGTACAAACGGCTAGTATCGAGAATATTTGAAAAATCTCGTGTTCCAGTAGTTTTTCCTCAATTTCCTCTGAAATATCAGGCGAAATGAAGTATTTTCGACAAATAAGACGTTCCAGTGGTTTTACTTACACTTCACTGGTACAAACGGCCAGTATCGAGAATGTTTGAATAATATCGTGTTCCAGCAATTTGTTCTCAATTTCCTCTGAAATATCAGGCGAAATGAAGAGTTTTCGACAAATAAGATTTTCCAGTTGTTTACTTACTTTTCACTGGTACAAACGGCCAGTATCGAGAATATTTGAAAAATCTCGTGTTCCAGTAGTTTTTTCTCATTTTCCTCTGAAATATCAGGCGAAATGAAGAATCTTGGAAAAATAAAGCGTTCCAGTGGTTTTACTTACATTTCACTGGTACATACGGCCTGTATCGAGAATATTTGAAAAATCTCGAGTTCCAGTAGTTTTTTCTCAATTTCCTCTGAAATATCAGGCGAAATGAAGAATCTTTGAAAAATAAAGTGTTGAAGTGGTTTCACTTACATTTCACTGGTACAAACGGCCAGTATCGAGAATATTTTAAAAATCTCGTGTTGCATTAGTTTTTTCTCAATTTCCTCTGAAATATCAGGCGAAATGAAGAATTTTCGACAAATAAGACGTTCCAGTGGTTTTACTTACATTTGACTGGTACAAACGGCCAGTATCGAGAATGTTTGAAAAATATCGTGTTCCAGCAATTTTTTCATTTCACTGGTACAAACGGCCAGTATCGAGATATTTGAAAAATCTCGTGTTCCAATAGTTTTTTCTCAATTTCCTCTGAAATAACAGGCGAAATGTAGAATCTGGAAACAATTAGCGTCCCAGTGGTTTTTCTTACATTTTACTGGTACAAACGGACAGTATCGAGAATATTTGAAAAATCTCGTGTTCCAGTAGTTTTTTCTCAATTTCCTCTGAAATATCAGGCGAAATGAAGAATCTTTGAAAAATAAAGTGTTGAAGTGGTTTCACTTACATTTCACTGGTACAAACGGCCAGTATCGAGAATATTTTAAAAATCTCGTGTTGCAATAGTTTTTTCTCAATTTCCTCTGAAATATCAGGCGAAATGAAGAATTTTCGACAAATAAGACGTTCCAGTGGTTTTACTTACATTACACTGGTACAAACGGCCAGTATCGAGAATGTTTGAAAAATATCGTGTTCATGCAATTTTTTCATTTCACTGGTACAAACGGCCAGTATCGAGATATTTGAAAAATCTCATGTTCCAATAGTTTTTTCTCAATTTCCTCTGAAATAACAGGCGAAATGTAGAATCTGGAAACAATAAAGCGTCCCAGTGGTTTTTCTTACATTTTACTGGTAGAAACGGACAGTATCGAGAATATTTGAAAAATCTCGTGTTCCAGTAGTTTTTTCTCAATTTCCTCTGAAATATCAGGCGAAATGAAGATTTTTCGACAAATAAGACGTTCCAGTGGTTTTACTTACATTTCACTGGTACAAACGGCCAGTATCGAGAATATTTGAAAAATCTCGTGTTCCAGTAGTTTTTTCTCAATTTCCTCTGAAATATCAGGCGAAATGAAGAATTTTCGACAAATAAGACGTTCCAGTGGTTTTACTTACACTTCACTGGTACAAACGGCCAGTATCGAGAATATTTGAAAAATCTCGTGTTCAAGCAGTTTTTTCTCAATTTCCTCTGAAATATCAGGCGAAATGAAGAATTTTCGACAAATAAGACGTTCCAGTGGTTTGACTTACACTTTACCGATACAAACGGCCAGTATCGAGAATATTTGAAAAATCTAGTGTTCCAGTAGTTTTTTCTCATTTTCCTCTGAAATATCAGGCGAAATGAAGAATCTTGGAAAAATAAGACGTTCCAGTGGTTTTTCTTACATTTTACTGGTAGAAACGGACAGTATCGAGAATATTTGAAAAATCTCGTGTTCCAGTAGTTTTTTCTCAATTTCCTCTGAAATATCAGGCGAAATGAAGATTGTTCGACAAATAAGACGTTCCAGTGGTTTTACTTACACTTCACTGGTACAAACGGCCAGTATCGAGAATATTTGAAAAATCTCGTGTTCCAGTAGTTTTTTCTCAATTTCCTCTAAAATATCAGGCGAAATGAAGAATCTTGTAAAAATAAGACGTTCCAGTGGTTTTACTTACACTTCACTGGTACAAACGGCCAGTATCGAGAATATTTGAAAAATCTCGTGTTCCAGTAGTTTTTCCTCAATTTCATCTGAAATATCAGGCGAAATGAAGAATCTGGAAACAATAAAGCGTCCCAGTGGTTTTTCTTACATTTTACTGGTACAAACGGCCAGTATCGAGAATATTTGCAAAATCTCGTGTTCCAGTAGTTTTTTCTCAATTTCCTCTGAAATATCAGGCGAAATGAAGAATTTTCGACAAATAAGACGTTCCAGTGGTTTTACTTACATTACACTGGTACAAACGGCCAGTATCGAGAATGTTTGAAAAATATCGTGTTCATGCAATTTTTTCATTTCACTGGTACAAACGGACAGTATCGAGATATTTGAAAAATCTCATGTTCCAATAGTTTTTTCTCAATTTCCTCTGAAATAACAGGCGAAATGTAGAATCTGGAAACAATAAAGCGTCCCAGTGGTTTTTCTTACATTTTACTGGTAGAAACGGACAGTATCGAGAATATTTGAAAAATCTCGTGTTCCAGTAGTTTTTTCTCAATTTCCTCTGAAATATCAGGCGAAATGAAGAATCTTTGAAAAATAAAGTGTTGAAGTGGTTTCACTTACATTTCACTGGAACAAACGGCTAGTATCGAGAATATTTGAAAAATCTCGTGTTCCAGTAGTTTTTTCTAAATTTCCTCTGAAATATCAGGCGAAATGAAGTATTTTCGACAAATAAGACGTTCCAGTGGTTTTACTTACATTTCACTGGTACAAACGGCCAGTATCGAGAATATTTGAAAAATCTCGTGTTCCAGTAGTTTTTTCTCATTTTCCTCTGAAATATCAGGCGAAATGAAGAATCTTGGAAAAATAAAGCGTTCCAGTGGTTTTACTTACATTTCACTGGTACATACGGCCTGTATCGAGAATATTTGAAAAATCTCGAGTTCCAGTAGTTTTTTCTCAATTTCCTCTGAAATATCAGGCGAAATGAAGAATCTTTGAAAAATAAAGTGTTGAAGTGGTTTCACTTACATTTCACTGGTACAAACGGCCAGTATCGAGAATATTTTAAAAATCTCGTGTTGCATTAGTTTTTTCTCATTTTCCTCTGAAATATCAGGCGAAATGAAGAATCTTGGAAAAATAAAGCGTTCCAGTGGTTTTACTTACATTTCACTGGTACATACGGCCTGTATCGAGAATATTTGAAAAATCTCGAGTTCCAGTAGTTTTTTCTCAATTTCCTCTGAAATATCAGGCGAAATGAAGAATCTTTGAAAAATAAAGTGTTGAAGTGGTTTCACTTACATTTCACTGGTACAAACGGCCAGTATCGAGAATATTTGAAAAATCTCGTGTTCCAGTAGTTTTTTCTCAATTTCCTCTGAAATATCAGGCGAAATGAAGAATTTTCGACAAATAAGACGTTCCAGTGGTTTTACTTACACTTCACTGGTACAAACGGCCAGTATCGAGAATATTTGAAAAATCTCGTGTTCAAGCAGTTTTTTCTCAATTTCCTCTGAAATATCAGGCGAAATGAAGAATCTTTGAAAAATAAAGTGTTGAAGTGGTTTCACTTACATTTCACTGGTACAAACGGCCAGTATCGAGAATATTTTAAAAATCTCGTGTTGCATTAGTTTTTTCTCAATTTCCTCTGAAATATCAGGCGAAATGAAGAATTTTCGACAAATAAGACGTTCCAGTGGTTTTACTTACATTTCACTGGTACAAACGGCCAGTATGGAGAATATTTGAAAAATCTCGTGTTCCAATAGTTTTTTCTCATTTTCCTCTGAAATATCAGGCGAAGTGAAGAATCTTGGAAAAATAAGACGTTCCAGTGGTTTTACTTACACTTCACTGGTACAAACGGCTAGTATCGAGAATATTTGAAAAATCTCGTGTTCCAGTAGTTTTTCCTCAATTTCCTCTGAAATATCAGGCGAAATGAAGTATTTTCGACAAATAAGACGTTCCAGTGGTTTTACTTACACTTCACTGGTACAAACGGCCAGTATCGAGAATGTTTGAATAATATCGTGTTCCAGCAATTTGTTCTCAATTTCCTCTGAAATATCAGGCGAAATGAAGAGTTTTCGACAAATAAGATTTTCCAGTTGTTTACTTACTTTTCACTGGTACAAACGGCCAGTATCGAGAATATTTGAAAAATCTCGTGTTCCAGTAGTTTTTTCTCATTTTCCTCTGAAATATCAGGCGAAATGAAGAATCTTGGAAAAATAAAGCGTTCCAGTGGTTTTACTTACATTTCACTGGTACATACGGCCTGTATCGAGAATATTTGAAAAATCTCGAGTTCCAGTAGTTTTTTCTCAATTTCCTCTGAAATATCAGGCGAAATGAAGAATCTTTGAAAAATAAAGTGTTGAAGTGGTTTCACTTACATTTCACTGGTACAAACGGCCAGTATCGAGAATATTTTAAAAATCTCGTGTTGCATTAGTTTTTTCTCAATTTCCTCTGAAATATCAGGCGAAATGAAGAATTTTCGACAAATAAGACGTTCCAGTGGTTTTACTTACATTTCACTGGTACAAACGGCCAGTATGGAGAATATTTGAAAAATCTCGTGTTCCAATAGTTTTTTCTCATTTTCCTCTGAAATATCAGGCGAAGTGAAGAATCTTGGAAAAATAAGACGTTCCAGTGGTTTTACTTACACTTCACTGGTACAAACGGCTAGTATCGAGAATATTTGAAAAATCTCGTGTTCCAGTAGTTTTTCCTCAATTTCCTCTGAAATATCAGGCGAAATGAAGTATTTTCGACAAATAAGACGTTCCAGTGGTTTTACTTACACTTCACTGGTACAAACGGCCAGTATCGAGAATGTTTGAATAATATCGTGTTCCAGCAATTTGTTCTCAATTTCCTCTGAAATATCAGGCGAAATGAAGAGTTTTCGACAAATAAGATTTTCCAGTTGTTTACTTACTTTTCACTGGTACAAACGGCTAGTATCCAGAATATTTGAAAAATCTCGTGTTCCAGCAGTTTTTTCTCAATTTCCTCTGAAATATCAGGTGAAATGAAGAATTTTCGACAAATAAGTCGTACTTACATTTCACTGGTACAAACGGCAGTATCCAGAATATTTGAACAATCTCGTTTTCCAGTAGTTTTTCCTCAATTTCCTCTGAAATATCAGCTAAATGAAGAATTTTCGACAAATAAGACGTTCCAGTGGTTTTACTTACATTTCACTGGTACAAACGGCCAGTATCGAGAATATTTGAAAAATCTCGTGTTCCAGTAGTTGTTTCTTAATTTCCTCTGAAATATCAGGCGAAATGAAGAATCTTTGAAAAATAAAGTGTTGAAGTGGTTTCACTTACATTTCACTGGTACAAACGGCCAGTATCGAGAATATTTTAAAAATCTCGTGTTGCAATAGTTTTTTCTCAATTTCCTCTGAAATATCAGGCCAAATGAAGAATTTTCGACAAATAAGACGTTCCAGTGGTTTTACTTACATTTCACTGGTACAAACGGCCAGTATCGAGAATATTTGAAAAATCTCGTGTTCCAGTAGTTTTTTCTCATTTTCCTCTGAAATATTAGGCGAAATGAAGAATCTTGGAAAAATAAGACGTTCCAGTGGTTTTACTTACACTTCACTTGTACAAACGGCTAGTATCGAGAATATTTGAAAAATCTCGTGTTCCAGTAGTTTTTCCTCAATTTCCTCTGAAATATCAGGCGAAATGAAGAATCTTGGAAAAATAAAGCGTTCCAGTGGTTTTACTTACATTTCACTGGTACATACGGCCAGTATCGAGAATATTTGAAAAATCTCGTGTTCCAGTAGTTTTTTCTCAATTTCCTCTGAAATATCAGGCGAAATGAAGAATCTTTGAAAAATAAAGTGTTGAAGTGGTTTCACTTACATTTCACTGGAACAAACGGCTAGTATCGAGAATATTTGAAAAATCTCGTGTTCCAGTAGTTTTTTCTAAATTTCCTCTAAAATATCAGGCGAAATGAAGTATTTTCGACAAATAAGACGTTCCAGTGGTTTTACTTACACTTCACTGGTACAAACGGCCAGTATCGAGAATGTTTGAATAATATCGTGTTCCAGCAATTTGTTCTCAATTTCCTCTGAAATATCAGGCGAAATGAAGAGTTTTCGACAAATAAGATTTTCCAGTTGTTTTACTTACTTTTCACTGGTACAAACGGCCAGTATCGAGAATATTTGTTAAATCTCGTGTTCCAGCAGTTTTTTCTCAATTTCCTCTGAAATATCAGGTGAAATGAAGAATTTCCGACAAATAAGTCGTACTTACATTTCACTGGTACAAACGGGCAGTATCCAGAATATTTGAAAAATCTCGTGTTCCAGTAGTTTTTTCTAAATTTCCTCTGAAATATCAGGCGAAATGAAATATTTTCGACAAATAAGACGTTCCAGTGGTTTTACTTACACTTCACTGGTACAAACGGCCAGTATCGAGAATATTTGAAAAATCTCGTGTTCAAGCAGTTTTTTCTCAATTTCCTCTGAAATATCAGGCGAAATGAAGAATCTTTGAAAAATAAAGTGTTGAAGTGGTTTCACTTACATTTCACTGGTACAAACGGCCTGTATCGAGAATATTTGAAAAATCTCGTGTTCCAGTAGTTTTTTCTCAATTTCCTCTGAAATATCAGGCGAAATGAAGAGTTTTCGACATATAAGATTTTCCAGTTGTTTTACTTACTTTTCACTGGTACAAACGGCCAGTATCGAGAATATTTGAAAAATCTCGTGTTCCAGCAGTTTTTTCTCAATTTCCTCTGAAATATCAGGTGAAATGAAGAATTTTCGACAAATAAGTCGTACTTACATTTCACTGGTACAAACGGGCAGTATCCAGAATATTTGAACAATCTCGTTTTCCAGTAGTTTTTCCTCAATTTCCTCTGAAATATCAGGCTAAATGAAGAATTTTCGACAAATAAGACGTTCCAGTGGTTTTACTTACATTTCACTGGTACAAACGGCAGGTACCGAGAATATTTGAGAAATATCGTGTTCATGCAATTTTTTCATTTCACTGGTACAAACGGCCAGTATCGAGAATGTTTGAAAAATATCGTGTTCCAGCAATTTTTTTATTTCACTGGTACAAACGGCCAGTATCGAGATATTTGAAAAATCTCGTGTTCCAATAGTTTTTTCTCAATTTCCTCTGAAATAACAGGCGAAATGTAGAATCTGGAAACAATAAAGCGTTCCAGTGGTTTTACTTACATTTCACTGGTACAAACGGCAGGTACCGAGAATATTTGAGAAATCTCGTGTTCCAGCAGTTTTTTCTCAATTTCCTCTGAAATATCAAGCGATATGAAGAATTTTCGACAAATAAAACGTTCCAGTGGTTTTACTTACATTTTACTGGTACAAACGGACAGTATCGAGAATATTTGAAAAATCTCGTGTTCCAGTAGTTTTTCCTCAATTTCCTCTGAAATATCAGGCTAAATGAAGAATTTTCGACAAATAAGACGTTCCAGTGGTTTTACTTACATTTCACTGGTACAAACGGCAGGTACCGAGAATATTTGAGAAATATCGTGTTCATGCAATTTTTTCATTTCACTGGTACAAACGGCCAGTATCGAGAATGTTTGAAAAATATCGTGTTCCAGCAATTTTTTTATTTCACTGGTACAAACGGCCAGTATCGAGATATTTGAAAAATCTCGTGTTCCAATAGTTTTTTCTCAAGTTCCTCTGAAATAACAGGCGAAATGTAGAATCTGGAAACAATAAAGCGTCCCAGTGGTTTTTCTTACATTTTACTGGTACAAACGGACAGTATCGAGAATATTTGAAAAATCTCGTGTTCCAGTAGTTTTTTCTCAATTTCCTCTGGAATATCAGGCGAAATGAAGAATCTGAAAAATAAAAGCGTTCTAGTGGTTTTACTTACATTTCACTTGAACAAACGGCCAGTATCGAGAATATTTTAAAAATCTCGTGTTGCAATATTTTTTTCTCAATTTCCTCTGAAATATCAGGCGAAATGAAGAATTTTCGACAAATAAGACGTTCCAGTGGTTTTACTTACACTTCACTGGTACAAACGGCCAGTATCGAGAATATTTGAAAATTCTCGTGTTCAAGCAGTTTTTTCTCAATTTCCTCTGAAATATCAGGCGAAATGAAGAATTTTCGACAAATAAGACGTTCCAGTGGTTTGACTTACACTTTACCGATACAAACGGCCAGTATCGAGAATATTTGAAAAATCTCGTGTTCCAGTAGTTTTTTCTCATTTTCCTCTGAAATATCAGTCGAAATGAAGAATCTTGGAAAAATAAGACGTTCCAGTGGTTTTACTTACACTTCAATGGTACAAACGGCCAGTATCGAGAATATTTGAAAAATCTCGTGTTCCAGTAGTTTTTCCTCAATTTCGTCTGAAATATCAGGCGAAATGAAGAATCTGAAAAATAAAGCGTTCTAGTGGTTTTACTTACATTTCACTTGAACAAACGGCTAGTATCGAGAATATTTGAAAAATCTCGTGTTCCAGTAGTTTTTCCTCAATTTCCTCTGAAATATCAGGCGAAATGAAGAATCTTGGAAAAATAAAACGTTCCAGTGGTTTTACTTACATTTCACTGGTACATACGGCCTGTATCGAGAATATTTGAAAAATCTCGTGTTCCAGTAGTTTTTTCTCAATTTCCTCTGAAATATCAGGCGAAATGAAGAATCTTTGAAAAATAAAGTGTTGAAGTGGTTTCACTTACATTACACTGGTACAAACGGCCAGTATCGAGAATATTTGAAAAATCTCGTGTTCCAGTAGTTGTTTCTTAATTTCCTCTGAAATATCAGGCGAAATGAAGAATCTTTGAAAAATAAAGTGTTGAAGTGGTTTCACTTACATTTCACTGGTACAAACGGCCAGTATCGAGAATATTTTAAAAATCTCGTGTTGCAATAGTTTTTTCTCAATTTCCTCTGAAATATCAGGCGAAATGAAGAATTTTCGACAAATAAGACGTTCCAGTGGTTTTACTTACATTTCACTGGTACAAACGGCCAGTATCGAGAATATTTGAAAAATCTCGTGTTCCAGTAGTTTTTTCTCATTTCCCTCTGAAATATCAGGCGAAATGAAGAATCTTGGAAAAATAAGACGTTCCAGTGGTTTTACTTACACTTCACTTGTACAAACGGCTAGTATCGAGAATATTTGAAAAATCTCGTGTTCCAGTAGTTTTTCCTCAATTTCCTCTGAAATATCAGGCGAAATGAAGAATCTTGGAAAAATAAAGCGTTCCAGTGGTTTTACTTACATTTCACTGGTACATACGGCCTGTATCGAGAATATTTGAAAAATCTCGTGTTCCAGTAGTTTTTTCTCAATTTCCTCTGAAATATCAGGCGAAATGACGAATCTTTGAAAAATAAAGTGTTGAAGTGGTTTCACTTACATTTCACTGGAACAAACGGCTAGTATCGAGAATATTTGAAAAATCTCGTGTTCCAGTAGTTTTTTCTAAATTTCCTCTGAAATATCAGGCGAAATGAAGTATTTTCGACAAATAAGACGTTCCAGTGGTTTTACTTACACTTCACTGGTACAAACGGCCAGTATCGAGAATGTTTGAATAATATCGTGTTCCAGCAATTTGTTCTCAATTTCCTCTGAAATATCAGGCGAAATGAAGAGTTTTCGACAAATAAGATTTTCCAGTTGTTTTACTTACTTTTCACTGGTACAAACGGCTAGTATCGAGAATATTTGAAAAATCTCGTGTTCAAGTAGTTTTTTCTAAATTTCCTCTGAAATATCAGGCGAAATGAAGTATTTTCGACAAATAAGACGTTCCAGTGGTTTTACTTACACTTCACTGGTACAAACGGCCAGTATCGAGAATATTTGAAAAATCTCGTGTTCAAGCAGTTTTTTCTCAATTTCCTCTGAAATATCAGGCGAAATGAAGAATCTTTGAAAAATAAAGTGTTGAAGTGGTTTCACTTACATTTCACTGGTACAAACGGCCTGTATCGAGAATATTTGAAAAATCTCGTGTTGCAATAGTTTTTTCTCAATTTCCTCTGAAATATCAGGCGAAATGAAGAATCTGGAAACAATAAAGCGTCCCAGTGGTTTTTCTTACATTTTACTGGTAGAAACGGACAGTATCGAGAATATTTGAAAAATCTCGTGTTCCAGTAGTTTTTCTCAATTTCCTCTGAAATATCAGGCGAAATGAAGATTTTTCGACAAATAAGACGTTCCAGTGGTTTTACTTACATTTCACTGGTACAAGCGGCCAGTATCGAGAATATTTGAAAAATCTCGTGTTCCAGTAGTTTTTTCTCAATTTCCTCTGAAATATCAGGCGAAATGAAGAATTTTCGACAAATAAGACGTTCCAGTGGTTTGACTTACACTTTACCGATACAAACGGCCAGTATCGAGAATATTTGAAAAATCTCGTGTTCCAGTAGTTTTTTCTCATTTTCCTCTGAAATATCAGGCGAAATGAAGAATTTTCGACAAATAAGACGTTCCAGTGGTTTTACTTACACTTCACTGGTACAAACGGCCAGTATCGAGAATATTTGAAAAATCTCGTGTTCCAGTAGTTTTTTCTCAATTTCCTCTGAAATATCAGGCGAAATGAAGAATCTTGGAAAAATAAGACGTTCCAGTGGTTTTACTTACACTTCACTGGTACAAACGGCTAGTATCGAGAATATTTGAAAAATCTCGTGTTCCAGTAGTTTTTTCTAAATTTCCTCTGAAATATCAGGCGAAATGAAGTATTTTCGACAAATAAGACGTTCCAGTGGTTTTACTTACACTTCACTGGTACAAACGGCCAGTATCGAGAATATTTGAAAAATCTCGTGTTCAAGCAGTTTTTTCTCAATTTCCTCTGAAATATCAGGCGAAATGAAGAATCTTTGAAAAATAAAGTGTTGAAGTGGTTTCACTTACATTTCACTAATACAAACGGCCTGTATCGAGAATATTTGAAAAATCTCGTGTTCCAGTAGTTTTTTCTCAATTTCCTCTGAAATATCAGGCGAAATGAAGAATCTTTGAAAAATAAAGTGTTGAAGTGGTTTCACTTACATTTCACTGGTACAAACGGCCAGTATCGAGAATTTTTTAAAAATCTCGTGTTCAAGCAGTTTTTTCTCAATTTCCTCTGAAATATCAGGCGAAATGAAGAATTTTCGACAAATAAGACGTTCCAGTGGTTTGACTTACACTTTACCGATACAAACGGCCAGTATCGAGAATATTTGAAAAATCTCGTGTTCCAGTAGTTTTTTCTCATTTTCCTCTGAAATATCAGTCGAAATGAAGAATCTTGGAAAAATAAGACGTTCCAGTGGTTTTACTTACACTTCACTGGTACAAACGGCCAGTATCGAGAATATTTGAAAAATCTCGTGTTCCAGTAGTTTTTCCTCAATTTCGTCTGAAATATCAGGCGAAATGAAGAATCTGAAAAATAAAGCGTTCTAGTGGTTTTACTTACATTTCACTGGTACAAACGGACAGTATCGAGAATATTTGAAAAATCTCGTGTTCCAGTAGTTTTTTCTCAATTTCCTCTGAAATATCAGGCGAAATGAAGAATTTTCGTAAAATAAGACGTTCCAGTGGTTTGACTTACACTTTACCGATACAAACGGCCAGTATCGAGAATATTTGAAAAATCTCGTGTTCCAGTAGTTTTTTCTCATTTTCCTCTGAAATATCAGTCGAAATGAAGAATCTTGGAAAAATAAGACGTTCCAGTGGTTTTACTTACACTTCACTGGTACAAACGGCCAGTATCGATAATATTTGAAAAATCTCGTGTTCCAGTAGTTTTTCCTCAATTTCATCTGAAATATCAGGCGAAATGAAGAATCTGAAAAATAAAGCGTTCTAGTGGTTTTACTTACATTTCACTTGAACAAACGGCCAGTATCGAGAATATTTTAAAAATCTCGTGTTGCAATATTTTTTTCTCAATTTCCTCTGAAATATCAGGCGAAATGAAGCATTTTCGACAAATAAGACGTTCCAGTGGTTTTACTTACATTTCACTGGTACAAACGGCCAGTATCGAGAATGTTTGAATAATATCGTGTTCCAGCAATTTTTTCATTTCACTGGTACAAACGGCCAGTATCGAGATATTTGAAAAATCTCATGTTCCAATAGTTTTTTCTCAATTTCCTCTGAAATAACAGGCGAAATGTAGAATCTGGAAACAATAAAGCGTCCCAGTGGTTTTTCTTACATTTTACTGGTAGAAACGGACAGTATCGAGAATATTTGAAAAATCTCGTGTTCCAGTAGTTTTTTCTCAATTTCCTCTGAAATATCAGGCGAAATGAAGATTTTTCGACAAATAAGACGTTCCAGTGGTTTTACTTACATTTCACTGGTACAAGCGGCCAGTATCGAGAATATTTGAAAAATCTCGTGTTCCAGTAGTTTTTTCTCAATTTCCTCTGAAATATCAGGCGAAATGAAGAATTTTCGACAAATAAGACGTTCCAGTGGTTTGACTTACACTTTACCGATACAAACGGCCAGTATCGAGAATATTTGAAAAATCTCGTGTTCCAGTAGTTTTTTCTCATTTTCCTCTGAAATATCAGGCGAAATGAAGAATTTTCGACAAATAAGACGTTCCAGTGGTTTTACTTACACTTCACTGGTACAAACGGCCAGTATCGAGAATATTTGAAAAATCTCGTGTTCCAGTAGTTTTTTCTCAATTTCCTCTGAAATATCAGGCGAAATGAAGAATCTTGGAAAAATAAGACGTTCCAGTGGTTTTACTTACACTTCACTGGTACAAACGGCTAGTATCGAGAATATTTGAAAAATCTCGTGTTCCAGTAGTTTCTTCTAAATTTCCTCTGAAATATCAGGCGAAATGAAGTATTTTCGACAAATAAGACGTTCCAGTGGTTTTACTTACACTTCACTGGTACAAACGGCCAGTATCGAGAATATTTGAAAAATCTCGTGTTCAAGCAGTTTTTTCTCAATTTCCTCTGAAATATCAGGCGAAATGAAGAATCTTTGAAATATAAAGTGTTGAAGTGGTTTCACTTACATTTCACTGGTACAAACGGCCAGTATCGAGAATATTTGAAAAATCTCGTGTTCCAGTAGTTTTTTCTCAATTTCCTCTGAAATATCAGGCGAAATGAAGAATCTTTGAAAAATAAAGTGTTGAAGTGGTTTCACTTACATTTCACTGGTACAAACGGCCAGTATCGAGAATTTTTTAAAAATCTCGTGTTCAAGCAGTTTTTTCTCAATTTCCTCTGAAATATCAGGCGAAATGAAGCATTTTCGACAAATAAGACGTTCCAGTGGTTTTACTTACATTTCACTGGTACAAACGGCCAGTATCGAGAATGTTTGAATAATATCGTGTTCCAGTAATTTTTTCATTTTACTGGTACAAACGGCCAGTATCGAGATATTTGAAAAATCTCATGTTCCAATAGTTTTTTCTCAATTTCCTCTGAAATAACAGGCGAAATGTAGAATCTGGAAACAATAAAGCGTCCCAGTGGTTTTTCTTACATTTTACTGGTAGAAACGGACAGTATCGAGAATATTTGAAAAATCTCGTGTTCCAGTAGTTTTTCCTCAATTTCATCTGAAATATCAGGCGAAATGAAGAATCTGAAATATAAAGCGTTCTAGTGGTTTTACTTACATTTCACTTGAACAAACGGCCAGTATCGAGAATATTTTAAAAATCTCGTGTTGCAATATTTTTTTCTCAATTTCCTCTGAAATATCAGGCGAAATGAAGAATTTTCGACAAATAAGACGTTCCAGTGGTTTTACTTACACTTCACTGGTACAAACGGCCAGTATCGAGAATATTTGAAAAATCTCGTGTTCAAGCAGTTTTTTCTCAATTTCCTCTGAAATATCAGGCGAAATGAAGAATCTTTGAAATATAAAGTGTTGAAGTGGTTTCACTTACATTTCACTGGTACAAACGGCCAGTATCGAGATATTTGAAAAATCTCATGTTCCAATAGTTTTTTCTCAATTTCCTCTGAAATAACAGGCGAAATGTAGAATCTGGAAACAATAAAGCGTCCCAGTGGTTTTTCTTACATTTTACTGGTACAAACGGCCAGTATCGAGAATGTTTGAATAATATCGTGTTCCAGTAGTTTTTCCTCAATTTCATCTGAAATATCAGGCGAAATGAAGAATCTGAAAAATAAAGCGTTCTAGTGGTTTTACTTACATTTCACTTGAACAAACGGCCAGTATCGAGAATATTTTAAAAATCTCGTGTTGCAATATTTTTTTCTCAATTTCCTCTGAAATATCAGGCGAAATGAAGAATTTTCGACAAATAAGACGTTCCAGTGGTTTTACTTACACTTCACTGGTACAAACGGCCAGTATCGAGAATATTTGAAAAATCTCGTGTTCCAGTAGTTTTTTCTCAATTTCCTCTGAAATATCAGGCGAAATGAAGAATCTTGGAAAAATAAGACGTTCCAGTGGTTTTACTTACACTTCACTGGTACAAACGGCTAGTATCGAGAATATTTGAAAAATCTCGTGTTCCAGTAGTTTTTTCTAAATTTCCTCTGAAATATCAGGCGAAATGAAGTATTTTCGACAAATAAGACGTTCCAGTGGTTTTACTTACACTTCACTGGTACAAACGGCCAGTATCGAGAATATTTGAAAAATCTCGTGTTCAAGCAGTTTTTTCTCAATTTCCTCTGAAATATCAGGCGAAATGAAGAATCTTTGAAATATAAAGTGTTGAAGTGGTTTCACTTACATTTCACTGGTACAAACGGCCAGTATCGAGATATTTGAAAAATCTCATGTTCCAATAGTTTTTTCTCAATTTCCTCTGAAATAACAGGCGAAATGTAGAATCTGGAAACAATAAAGCGTCCCAGTGGTTTTTCTTACATTTTACTGGTACAAACGGCCAGTATCGAGAATGTTTGAATAATATCGTGTTCCAGCAATTTGTTCTCAATTTCCTCTGAAATATCAGGCGAAATGAAGAGTTTTCGACAAATAAGATTTTCCAGTTGTTTTACTTACTTTTCACTGGTACAAACGGCTAGTATCGAGAATATTTGAAAAATCTCGTGTTCCAGTAGTTTTTTCTAAATTTCCTCTGAAATATCAGGCGAAATGAAGTATTTTCGACAAATAAGACGTTCCAGTGGTTTTACTTACACTTCACTGGTACAAACGGCCAGTATCGAGAATATTTGAAAAATCTCGTGATCAAGCAGTTTTTTCTCAATTTCCTCTGAAATATCAGGCGAAATGAAGAATCTTTGAAAAATAAAGTGTTGAAGTGGTTTCACTTACATTTCACTGGTACAAACGGCCTGTATCGAGAATATTTGAAAAATCTCGTGTTCCAGTAGTTTTTTCTCAATTTCCTCTGAAATATCAGGCGAAATGAAGAATCTTTGAAAAATAAAGTGTTGAAGTGGTTTCACTTATATTTCACTCGTACAAACGGCCAGTATCGAGAATTTTTTAAAAATCTCGTGTTCAAGCAGTTTTTTCTCAATTTCCTCTGAAATATCAGGCGAAATGAAGCATTTTCGACAAATAAGACGTTCCAGTGGTTTTACTTACATTTCACTGGTACAAACGGCCAGTATCGAGAATATTTGAAAAATCTCGTGTTCCAGTAGTTTTTTCTCATTTTCCTCTGAAATATCAGGCGAAATGAAGAATCTTTGAAAAATAAAGTGTTGAAGTGGTTTCACTTACATTTCACTGGTACAAACGGCCAGTATCGAGAATATTTTAAAAATCTCGTGTTGCAATAGTTTTTTCTCAATTTCCTCTGAAATATCAGGCGAAATGAAGAATCTGGAAACAATAAAGCGTCCCAGTGGTTTTTCTTACATTTTACTGGTAGAAACGGACAGTATCGAGAATATTTGAAAAATCTCGTGTTCCAGTAGTTTTTTCTCCATTTCCTCTGAAATATCAGGCGAAATGAAGATTTTTCGACAAATAAGAAGTTCCAGTGGTTTTACTTACATTTCACTGGTACAAGCGGCCAGTATCGAGAATATTTGAAAAATCTCGTGTTCCAGTAGTTTTTTCTCAATTTCCTCTGAAATATCAGGCGAAATGAAGAATCTTGTAAAAATAAGACGTTCCAGTGGTTTTACTTACACTTCACTGGTACAAACGGCCAGTATCGAGAATATTTGAAAAATCTCGTGTTCAAGCAGTTTTTTCTCAATTTCCTCTGAAATATCAGGCGAAATGAAGAATTTTCGACAAATAAGACGTTCCAGTGGTTTGACTTACACTTTACCGATACAAACGGCCAGTATCGAGAATATTTGAAAAATCTCGTGTTCCAGTAGTTTTTTCTCATTTTCCTCTGAAATATCAGGCGAAATGAAGAATCTTGGAAAAATAAGACGTTCCAGTGGTTTTACTTACACTTCACTGGTACAAACGGCCAGTATCGAGAATATTTGAAAAATCTCGTGTTGCAATATTTTTTTCTCAATTTCCTCTGAAATATCAGGCGAAATGAAGAATTTTCGACAAATAAGACGTTCCAGTGGTTTTACTTACACTTCACTGGTACAAACGGCCAGTATCGAGAATATTTGAAAAATCTCGTGTTCCAGTAGTTTTTTCTCAATTTCCTCTGAAATATCAGGCGAAATGAAGAATCTTGGAAAAATAAGACGTTCCAGTGGTTTTACTTACACTTCACTGGTACAAACGGCCAGAATCGAGAATATTTGAAAAATCTCGTGTTCCAGCAGTTTTTTCTCAATTTCCTCTGAAATATCAGGCGAAATGAAGAATTTTCGACAAATAAGACGTTCCAGTGGTTTGACTTACACTTTACCGATACAAACGGCCAGTATCGAGAATATTTGAAAAATCTCGTGTTCCAGTAGTTTTTTCTCATTTTCCTCTGAAATATCAGTCGAAATGAAGAATCTTGGAAAAATAAGACGTTCCAGTGGTTTTACTTACACTTCACTGGTACAAACGGCCAGTATCGAGAATATTTGAAAAATCTCGTGTTCCAGTAGTTTTTCCTCAATTTCGTCTGAAATATCAGGCGAAATGAAGAATCTTGGAAAAATAAGACGTTCCAGTGGTTTTACTTACACTTCACTGGTACAAACGGCCAGAATCGAGAATATTTGAAAAATCTCGTGTTCCAGCAGTTTTTTCTCAATTTCCTCTGAAATATCAGGCGAAATGAAGAATTTTCGACAAATAAGACGTTCCAGTGGTTTGACTTACACTTTACCGATACAAACGGCCAGTATCGAGAATATTTGAAAAATCTCGTGTTCCAGTAGTTTTTTCTCATTTTCCTCTGAAATATCAGTCGAAATGAAGAATCTTGGAAAAATAAGACGTTCCAGTGGTTTTACTTACACTTCACTGGTACAAACGGCCAGTATCGAGAATATTTGAAAAATCTCGTGTTCCAGTAGTTTTTCCTCAATTTCCTCTGAAATATCAGGCGAAATGAAGAATCTTGGAAAAATAAAGCGTTCCAGTGGTTTTACTTACATTTCACTGGTACATACGGCTTGTATCGAGAATATTTGAAAAATCTCGTGTTCCAGTAGTTTTTTCTCAATTTCCTCTGAAATATCAGGCGAAATGAAGAATCTTTGAAAAATAAAGTGTTGAAGTGGTTTCACTTACATTTCACTGGTACAAACGGCCAGTATCGAGAATATTTGAAAAATCTCGTGTTCCAGTAGTTGTTTCTTAATTTCCTCTGAAATATCAGGCGAAATGAAGAATCTTTGAAAAATAAAGTGTTGAAGTGGTTTCACTTACATTTCACTGGTACAAACGGCCAGTATCGAGAATATTTTAAAAATCTCGTGTTGCAATAGTTTTTTCTCAATTTCCTCTGAAATATCAGGCGAAATGAAGAATTTTCGACAAATAAGACGTTCCAGTGGTTTTACTTACATTTCACTGGTACAAACGGCCAGTATCGAGAATATTTGAAAAATCTCGTGTTCCAGTAGTTTTTTCTCATTTTCCTCTGAAATATCAGGCGAAATGAAGAATCTTGGAAAAATAAGACGTTCCAGTGGTTTTACTTACACTTCACTTGTACAAACGGCTAGTATCGAGAATATTTGAAAAATCTCGTGTTCCAGTAGTTTTTCCTCAATTTCCTCTGAAATATCAGGCGAAATGAAGAATCTTGGAAAAATAAAGCGTTCCAGTGGTTTTACTTACATTTCACTGGTACATACGGCCTGTATCGAAAATATTTGAAAAATCTCGTGTTCCAGTAGTTTTTTCTCAATTTCCTCTGAAATATCAGGCGAAATGACGAATCTTTGAAAAATAAAGTGTTGAAGTGGTTTCACTTACATTTCACTGGAACAAACGGCTAGTATCGAGAATATTTGAAAAATCTCGTGTTCCAGTAGTTTTTTCTCAATTTCCTCTGAAATATCAGGCGGAATGAAGAGTTTTCGACAAATAAGATTTTCCAGTTGTTTTACTTACTTTTCACTGGTACAAACGGCTAGTATCGAGAATATTTGAAAAATCTCGTGTTCCAGTAGTTTTTTCTAAATTTCCTCTGAAATATCAGGCGAAATGAAGTATTTTCGACAAATAAGACGTTCCAGTGGTTTTACTTACACTTCACTGGTACAAACGGCCAGTATCGAGAATATTTGAAAAATCTCGTGTTCAAGCAGTTTTTTCTCAATTTCCTCTGAAATATCAGGCGAAATGAAGAATCTTTGAAAAATAAAGTGTTGAAGTGGTTTCACTTACATTTCACTGGTACAAACGGCCTGTATCGAGAATATTTGAAAAATCTCGTGTTCCAGTAGTTTTTTCTCAATTTCCTCTGAAATATCAGTCGAAATGAAGAATCTTGGAAAAATAAGACGTTCCAGTGGTTTTACTTACACTTCACTGGTACAAACGGCCAGTATCGAGAATATTTGAAAAATCTCGTGTTCCAGTAGTTTTTCCTCAATTTCGTCTGAAATATCAGGCGAAATGAAGAATCTGAAAAATAAAGCGTTCTAGTGGTTTTACTTACATTTCACTGGTACAAACGGACAGTATCGAGAATATTTGAAAAATCTCGTGTTCCAGTAGTTTTTTCTCAATTTCCTCTGAAATATCAGGCGAAATGAAGATTTTTCGACAAATAAGACGTTCCAGTGGTTTTACTTACATTTCACTGGTACAAGCGGCCAGTATCGAGAATATTTGAAAAATCTCGTGTTCCAGTAGTTTTTTCTCAATTTCCTCTGAAATATCAGGCGAAATGAAGAATTTTCGTAAAATAAGACGTTCCAGTGGTTTGACTTACACTTTACCGATACAAACGGCCAGTATCGAGAATATTTGAAAAATCTCGTGTTCCAGTAGTTTTTTCTCAATTTCCTCTGAAATATCAGGCGAAATGAAGATTTTTCGACAAATAAGACGTTCCAGTGGTTTTACTTACATTTCACTGGTACAAGCGGCCAGTATCGAGAGTATTTGAAAAATCTCGTGTTCCAGTAGTTTTTTCTCAATTTCCTCTGATTTATCAGGCGAAATGAAGAATTTTCGTAAAATAAGACGTTCCAGTGGTTTGACTTACACTTTACCGATACAAACGGCCAGTATCGAGAATATTTGAAAAATCTCGTGTTCCAGTAGTTTTTTCTCATTTTCCTCTGAAATATCAGGCGAAATGAAGAATCTGAAAAATAAAGCGTTCTAGTGGTTTTACTTACACTTCACTGGTACAAACGGCCAGTATCGAGAATATTTGAAAAATCTCGTGTTCAAGCAGTTTTTTCTCAATTTCCTCTGAAATATCAGGCGAAATGAAGAATCTTTGAAAAATAAAGTGTTGAAGTGGTTTCACTTACATTTCACTGGTACAAACGGCCAGTATCGAGAATTTTTTAAAAATCTCGTGTTCAAGCAGTTTTTTCTCAATTTCCTCTGAAATATCAGGCGAAATGAAGCATTTTCGACAAATAAGACGTTCCAGTGGTTTTACTTACATTTCACTGGTACAAACGGCCAGTATCGAGAATGTTTGAATAATATCGTGTTCCAGCAATTTTTTCATTTCACTGGTACAAACGGCCAGTATCGAGATATTTGAAAAATCTCATGTTCCAATAGTTTTTTCTCAATTTCCTCTGAAATAACAGGCGAAATGTAGAATCTGGAAACAATAAAGCGTCCCAGTGGTTTTTCTTACATTTTACTGGTAGAAACGGACAGTATCGAGAATATTTGAAAAATCTCGTGTTCCAGTAGTTTTTCCTCAATTTCATCTGAAATATCAGACGAAATGAAGAATCTGAAAAATAAAGCGTTCTAGTGGTTTTACTTACATTTCACTTGAACAAACGGCCAGTATCGAGAATATTTTAAAAATCTCGTGTTGCAATATTTTTTTCTCAATTTCCTCTGAAATATCAGGCGAAATGAAGAATTTTCGACAAATAAGACGTTCCAGTGGTTTTACTTACACTTCACTGGTACAAACGGCCAGTATCGAGAATGTTTGAATAATATCGTGTTCCAGCAATTTGTTCTCAATTTCCTCTGAAATATCAGGCGAAATGAAGAGTTTTCGACAAATAAGATTTTCCAGTTGTTTTACTTACTTTTCACTGGTACAAACGGCTAGTATCGAGAATATTTGAAAAATCTCGTGTTCCAGTAGTTTTTTCTAAATTTCCTCTGAAATATCAGGCGAAATGAAGTATTTTCGACAAATAAGACGTTCCAGTGGTTTTACTTACACTTCACTGGTACAAACGGCCAGTATCGAGAATATTTGAAAAATCTCGTGTTCAAGCAGTTTTTTCTCAATTTCCTCTGAAATATCAGGCGAAATGAAGAATCTTTGAAAAATAAAGTGTTGAAGTGGTTTCACTTACATTTCACTGGTACAAACGGCCTGTATCGAGAATATTTGAAAAATCTCGTGTTCCAGTAGTTTTTTCTCAATTTCCTCTGAAATATCAGGCGAAATGAAGAATCTTTGAAAAATAAAGTGTTGAAGTGGTTTCACTTACATTTCACTCGTACAAATGGCCAGTATCGAGAATTTTTTAAAAATCTCGTGTTCAAGCAGTTTTTTCTCAATTTCCTCTGAAATATCAGGCGAAATGAAGCATTTTCGACAAATAAGACGTTCCAGTGGTTTTACTTACATTTCACTGGTACAAACGGCCAGTATCGAGAATATTTGAAAAATCTCGTGTTCAAGCAGTTTTTTTTCAATTTCCTCTGAAATATCAGGCGAAATGAAGAATCTTTGAAAAATAAAGTGTTGAAGTGGTTTCACTTACATTTCACTGGTACAAACGGCCAGTATCGAGAATATTTTAAAAATCTCGTGTTGCAATAGTTTTTTCTCAATTTCCTCTGAAATATCAGGCGAAATGAAGAATCTGGAAACAATAAAGCGTCCCAGTGGTTTTTCTTACATTTTACTGGTAGAAACGGACAGTATCGAGAATATTTGAAAAATCTCGTGTTCCAGTAGTTTTTTCTCCATTTCCTCTGAAATATCAGGCGAAATGAAGATTTTTCGACAAATAAGACGTTCCAGTGGTTTTACTTACATTTCACTGGTACAAGCGGCCAGTATCGAGAATATTTGAAAAATCTCGTGTTCCAGTAGTTTTTTCTCAATTTCCTCTGAAATATCAGGCGAAATGAAGAATCTTGTAAAAATAAGACGTTCCAGTGGTTTTACTTACACTTCACTGGTACAAACGGCCAGTATCGAGAATATTTGAAAAATCTCGTGTTCAAGCAGTTTTTTCTCAATTTCCTCTGAAATATCAGGCGAAATGAAGAATTTTCGACAAATAAGACGTTCCAGTGGTTTGACTTACACTTTACCGATACAAACGGCCAGTATCGAGAATATTTGAAAAATCTCGTGTTCCAGTCGTTTTTTCTCATTTTCCTCTGAAATATCAGGCGAAATGAAGAATCTTGGAAAAATAAGACGTTCCAGTGGTTTTACTTACACTTCACTGGTACAAACGGCCAGTATCGAGAATATTTGAAAAATCTCGTGTTGCAATATTTTTTTCTCAATTTCCTCTGAAATATCAGGCGAAATGAAGAATTTTCGACAAATAAGACGTTCCAGTGGTTTTACTTACACTTCACTGGTACAAACGGCCAGTATCGAGAATATTTGAAAAATCTCGTGTTCCAGTAGTTTTTTCTCAATTTCCTCTGAAATATCAGGCGAAATGAAGAATCTTGGAAAAATAAGACGTTCCAGTGGTTTTACTTACACTTCACTGGTACAAACGGCCAGAATCGAGAATATTTGAAAAATCTCGTGTTCCAGTAGTTTTTCTAAATTTCCTCTGAACTATCAGGCGAAATGAAGTATTTTCGACAAATAAGACGTTCCAGTGGTTTTACTTACATTTCACTTGAACAAACGGCCAGTATCGAGAATATTTTAAAAATCTCGTGTTGCAATATTTTTTTCTCAATTTCCTCTGAAATATCAGGCGAAATGAAGAATTTTCGACAAATAAGACGTTCCAGTGGTTTTACTTACACTTCACTGGTACAAACGGCCAGTATCGAGAATATTTGAAAAATCTCGTGTTCCAGTAGTTTTTTCTCAATTTCCTCTGAAATATCAGGCGAAATGAAGAATCTTGGAAAAATAAGACGTTCCAGTGGTTTTACTTACACTTCACTGGTACAAACGGCCAGAATCGAGAATATTTGAAAAATCTCGTGTTCCAGTAGTTTTTCTAAATTTCCTCTGAACTATCAGGCGAAATGAAGTATTTTCGACAAATAAGACGTTCCAGTGGTTTTACTTACATTTCACTGGAACAAACGGCTAGTATCGAGAATATTTGAAAAATCTCGTGTTCCAGTAGTTTTTCCTCAATTTCCTCTGAAATATCAGGTGAAATGAAGAATTTTTGACAAATAAGACGTTCCAGTGGTTTTACTTACACTTCACTGGTACAAACGGCCAGTATCGAGAATATTTGAAAAATCTCGTGTTGCAATATTTTTTTCTCAATTTCCTCTGAAATATCAGGCGAAATGAAGAATTTTCGACAAATAAGACGTTCCAGTGGTTTTACTTACCCTTCACTGGTACAAACGGCTAGTATCGAGAATATTTAAAAATCTCGTGTTCCAGTAGTTTTTTCTAAATTTCCTCTGAAATATCAGGCGAAATGAAGAATTTTCGACAAATAAGACGTTCCAGTGGTTTGACTTACACTTTACCGATACAAACGGCCAGTATCGAGAATATTTGAAAAATCTAGTGTTCCAGTAGTTTTTTCTCATTTTCCTCTGAAATATCAGGCGAAATGAAGAATTTTGGAAAAATAAGACGTTCCAGTGGTTTTACTTACACTTCACTGGTACAAACGGCCAGTATCGAGAATATTTGAAAAATCTCGTGTTCCAGTAGTTTTTCCTCAATTTCCTCTGAAATATCAGGCGAAATGAAGAATCTTGGAAAAATAAGACGTTCCAGTGGTTTTACTTACACTTCACTGGTACAAACGGCCAGAATCGAGAATATTTGAAAAATCTCGTGTTCCAGTAGTTTTTCTAAATTTCCTCTGAACTATCAGGCGAAATGAAGTATTTTCGACAAATAAGACGTTCCAGTGGTTTTACTTACATTTCACTTGAACAAACGGCCAGTATCGAGAATATTTTAAAAATCTCGTGTTGCAATATTTTTTTCTCAATTTCCTCTGAAATATCAGGCGAAATGAAGAATTTTCGACAAATAAGACGTTCCAGTGGTTTTACTTACATTACACTGGTACAAACGGCCAGTATCGAGAATGTTTGAATAATATCGTGTTCATGCAATTTTTTCATTTCACTGGTACAAACGGCCAGTATCGAGATATTTGAAAAATCTCATGTTCCAATAGTTTTTTCTCAATTTCCTCTGAAATAACAGGCGAAATGTAGAATCTGGAAACAATAAAGCGTCCCAGTGGTTTTTCTTACATTTTGCTGGTAGAAACGGACAGTATCGAGAATATTTGAAAAATCTCGTGTTCCAGTAATTTTTTCTCAATTTCCTCTGAAATATCAGGCGAAATGAAGAATTTTCGACAAATAAGACGTTAAAGTGGTTTTACTTACATTACACTGGTACAAACGGCCAGTATCGAGAATGTTTGAAAAATATCGTGTTCATGCAATTTTTTCATTTCACTGGTACAAACGGCCAGTATCGAGATATTTGAAAAATCTCATGTTCCAATAGTTTTTTCTCAATTTCCTCTGAAATAACAGGCGAAATGTAGAATCTGGAAACAATAAAGCGTCCCAGTGGTTTTTCTTACATTTTACTGGTACAAACGGCCAGTATCGAGAATATTTGAAAAATCTCGTGTTCCAGTAGTTTTTTCTCATTTTCCTTTGAAATATCAGGCGAAATGAAGAATCTTGGAAAAATAAAGCGTTCCAGTGGTTTAACTTACATTTCTCTGGTACATACGGCCAGTATCGAGATATTTGAAAAATCTTGTGTTCCAATAGTTTTTTCTCAATTTCCTCTGAAATATCAGGCGAAATGAAGTATTTTCGACAAATAAGACGTTCCAGTGGTTTTACTTACACTTCACTGGTACAAACGGCCAGTATCGAGAATGTTTGAATAATATCGTGTTCCAGCAATTTGTTCTCAATTTCCTCTGAAATATCAGGCGAAATGAAGAGTTTTCGACAAATAAGATTTTCCAGTTGTTTTACTTACTTTTCACTGGTACAAACGGCCAGTATCGAGAATATTTGAAAAATCTCGTATTCCAGCAGTTTTTTCTCAATTTCCTCTGAAATATCAGGTGAAATGAAGAATTTTCGACAAATAAGTCGTACTTACATTTCACTGGTACAAACGGCAGTATCCAGAATATTTGAACAATCTCGTTTTCCAGTAGTTTTTCCTCAATTTCCTCTGAAATATCAGGCTAAATGAAGAATTTTCGACAAATATGACGTTCCAGTGGTTTTACTTACATTTCACTGGTACAAACGGCCAGTATCGAGAATATTTGAAAAATCTCGTGTTCCAGTAGTTGTTTCTTAATTTCCTCTGAAATATCAGGCGAAATGAAGAATCTTTGAAAAATAAAGTGTTGAAGTGGTTTCACTTACATTTCACTGGTACAAACGGCCAGTATCGAGAATATTTTAAAAATCTCGTGTTGCAATAGTTTTTTCTCAATTTCCTCTGAAATATCAGGCGAAATGAAGAATTTTCGACAAATAAGACTTTCCAGTGGTTTTACTTACATTTCACTGGTACAAACGGCCAGTATCGAGAATATTTGAAAAATCTCGTGTTCCAGTAGTTTTTTCTCATTTTCCTCTGAAATATCAGGCGAAATGAAGAATCTTGGAAAAATAAGACGTTCCAGTGGTTTTACTTACACTTCACTTGTACAAACGGCTAGTATCGAGAATATTTGAAAAATCTCGTGTTCCAGTAGTTTTTCCTCAATTTCCTCTGAAATATCAGGCGAAATGAAGAATCTTGGAAAAATAAAGCGTTCCAGTGGTTTTACTTACATTTCACTGGTACATACGGCCTGTATCGAGAATATTTGAAAAATCTCGTGTTCCAGTAGTTTTTTCTCAATTTCCTCTGAAATATCAGGCGAAATGAAGAATCTTTGAAAAATAAAGTGTTGAAGTGGTTTCACTTACATTTCACTGGAACAAACGGCTAGTATCGAGAATATTTGAAAAATCTCGTGTTCCAGTAGTTTTTTCTAAATTTCCTCTGAAATATCAGGCGAAATGAAGTATTTTCGACAAATAAGACGTTCCAGTGGTTTTACTTACACTTCACTGGTACAAACGGCCAGTATCGAGAATGTTTGAATAATATCGTGTTCCAGTAGTTTTTTCTCATTTTCCTCTGAAATATCAGGCGAAATGAAGAGTTTTCGACAAATAAGATTTTCCAGTTGTTTTACTTACTTTTCACTGGTACAAACGGCTAGTATCGAGAATATTTGAAAAATCTCGTGTTCCAGTAGTTTTTTCTAAATTTCCTCTGAAATATCAGGCGAAATGAAGTATTTTCGACAAATAAGACGTTCCAGTGGTTTTACTTACACTTCACTGGTACAAACGGCCAGTATCGAGAATATTTGAAAAATCTCGTGTTCAAGCAGTTTTTTCTCAATTTCCTCTGAAATATCAGGCGAAATGAAGAATCTTTGAAAAATAAAGTGTTGAAGTGGTTTCACTTACATTTCACTGGTACAAACGGCCTGTATCGAGAATATTTGAAAAATCTCGTGTTCCAGTAGTTTTTTTTCAATTTCCTCTGAAATATCAGGCGAAATGAAGAATCTTTGAAAAATAAAGTGTTGAAGTGGTTTCACTTACATTTCACTGGTACAAACGGCCAGTATCGAGAATATTTTAAAAATCTCGTGTTCCAGTAGTTTTTTCTCAATTTCCTCTGAAATATCAGGCGAAATGAAGCATTTTCGACAAATAAGACGTTCCAGTGGTTTTACTTACATTTCACTGGTACAAACGGCCAGTATCGAGAATGTTTGAATAATATCGTGTTCCAGCAATTTTTTCATTTCACTGGTACAAACGGCCAGTATCGAGATATTTGAAAAATCTCATGTTTCAATAGTTTTTTCTCAATTTCCTCTGAGATAACAGGCGAAATGTAGAATCTGGAAACAATAAAGCGTCCCAGTGGTTTTTCTTAAATTTTACTGGTAGAAACGGACAGTATCGAGAATATTTGAAAAATCTCGTGTTCCAGTAGTTTTTTCTCAATTTCCTCTGAAATATCAGGCGAAATGAAGATTTTTCGACAAATAAGACGTTCCAGTGGTTTTACTTACACTTCACTGGTACAAACGGCCAGTATCGAGAATATTTGAAAAATCTCGTGTTCAAGCAGTTTTTTCTCAATTTCCTCTGAAATATCAGGCGAAATGAAGAATTTTCGACAAATAAGACGTTCCAGTGGTTTGACTTACACTTTACCGATACAAACGGCCAGTATCGAGAATATTTGAAAAATCTCGTGTTCCAGTAGTTTTTTCTCATTTTCCTCTGAAATATCAGGCGAAATGAAGAATCTTGGAAAAATAAGACGTTCCAGTGGTTTTACTTACACTTCACTGGTACAAACGGCCAGTATCGAGAATATTTGAAAAATCTCGTGTTCCAGTAGTTTTTCCTCAATTTCATCTGAAATATCAGGCGAAATGAAGAATCTGAAAAATAAAGCGTTCTAGTGGTTTTACTTACATTTCACTTGAACAAACGGCCAGTATCGAGAATATTTTAAAAATCTCGTGTTGCAATATTTTTTTCTCAATTTCCTCTGAAATATCAGGCGAAATGAAGAATTTTCGACAAATAAGACGTTCCAGTGGTTTTACTTACACTTCACTGGTACAAACGGCCAGTATCGAGAATATTTGAAAAATCTCGTGTTCCAGTAGTTTTTTCTCAATTTCCTCTGAAATATCAGGCGAAATGAAGAATCTTGGAAAAATAAGACGTTCCAGTGGTTTTACTTACACTTCACTGGTACAAACGGCCAGAATCGAGAATATTTGAAAAATCTCGTGTTCCAGTAGTTTTTCTAAATTTCCTCTGAACTATCAGGCGAAATGAAGTATTTTCGACAAATAAGACGTTCCAGTGGTTTTACTTACATTTCACTGGAACAAACGGCTAGTATCGAGAATATTTGAAAAATCTCGTGTTCCAGTAGTATTTCCTCAATTTCCTCTGAAATATCAGGTGAAATGAAGAATTTTTGACAAATAAGACGTTCCAGTGGTTTTACTTACACTTCACTGGTACAAACGGCCAGAATCGAGCATATTTGAAAAATCTCGTGTTCCAGTAGTTTTTCTAAATTTCCTCTGAACTATCAGGCGAAATGAAGTATTTTCGACAAATAAGACGTTCCAGTGGTTTTACTTACATTTCACTGGAACAAACGGCTAGTATCGAGAATATTTGAAAAATCTCGTGTTCCAGTAGTTTTTCCTCAATTTCCTCTGAAATATCAGGTGAAATGAAGAATTTTTGACAAATAAGACGTTCCAGTGGTTTTACTTACACTTCACTGGTACAAACGGCCAGTATCGAGAATATTTGAAAAATCTCGTGTTGCAATATTTTTTTCTCAATTTCCTCTGAAATATCAGGCGAAATGAAGAATTTTCGACAAATAAGACGTTTCAGTGGTTTTACTTACCCTTCACAGGTACAAACGGCTAGTATCGAGAATATTTGAAAAATCTCGTGTTCCAGTAGTTTTTCTAAATTTCCTCTGAACTATCAGGCGAAATGAAGTATTTTCGACAAATAAGACGTTCCAGTGGTTTTACTTACATTTCACTGGTGCAAACGGCCAGTATCGAGAATATTTGAAAAATCTCGTGTTCCAGTAGTTTTTTCTCATTTTCCTCTGAAATATCAGGCGAAATGAAGAATTTTTGACAAATAAGACGTTCCAGTGGTTTTACTTACATTTCACTGGTACAAACGGCCAGTATCGAGAATATTTGAAAAATCTCGTGTTCCAGTAGTTTTTTCACAATTTCCTCTGAAATATCAGGCGAAATGAAGAATCTTGGAAAAATAAGACGTTCCAGTGGTTTTACTTACGCTTCACTGGTACAAACGGCCAGTATCGAGAATATTTGAAAAATCTCGTGTTCAAGCAGGTTTTTCTCAATTTCCTCTGAAATATCAGGCGAAATGAAGAATTTTCGACAAATAAGACATTCCAGTGGTTTTACTTACACTTCACTGGTACAAACGGCCAGTATCGAGAATATTTGAAAAATCTCGTGTTCCAGTAGTTTTTTCTCATTTTCCTCTGAAATATCAGGCGAAATGAAGAATTTTCGACAAATAAGACGTTCCAGTGGTTTTACTTACACTTCACTGGTACAAACGGCCAGTATCGAGAATATTTGAAAAATCTCGTGTTCCAGTAGTTTTTTCTCATTTTCTTCTGAAATATCAGGCGAAATGAAGAATCATGGAAAAATAAGACGTTCCAGTGGTTTTACTTACACTTCACTGGTACAAACGGCCAGTATCGAGAATATTTGAAAAATCTCGTGTTCCAGTAGTTTTTCCTAAATTTCATCTGAAATATCAGGCGAAATAAAGAATCTGAAAAATACAGCGTTCTAGTGGTTTAACTTACATTTCACTTGAACAAACGGCCAGTATCGAGAATATTTGAAAAATCTCGTGTTCCAGTAGTTTTTTCTAAATTTCCTCTGAACTATCAGACGAAATGAAGAATTTTCGACAAATAAGACGTTCCAGTGGTTTTACTTACACTTCACTGGTACAAACGGCCAGTATCGAGAATATTTGAAAAATCTCGTGTTCCAGTAGTTTTTTCTCATTTTCCTCTGAAATATCGGGCGAAATGAAGAATTTTCGACAAATAAGACGTTCCAGTGGTTTTACTTACACTTCACTGGTACAAACGGCCAGTATCGAGAATATTTGAAAAATCTCGTGTTCCAGTAGTTTTTTCTCATTTTCTTCTGAAATATCAGGCGAAATGAAGAATCATGGAAAAATAAGACGTTCCAGTGGTTTTACTTACACTTCACTGGTACAAACGGCCAGTATCGAGAATATTTGGAAAATCTCGTGTTCCAGTAGTTTTTCCTCAATTTCATCTGAAATATCAAGCGAAATAAAGAATCTGAAAAATAAAGCGTTCTAGTGGTTTTACTTACATTTCTCTTGAACAAACGGCCAGTATCGAGAGTATTTGAAAAATCTCGTGTTCCAGTAGTTATTTCTAAATTTCCTCTGAAATATCAGGCGAAATGAAGTATTTTCGACAAATAAGACGTTCCAGTGGTTTTACTTACATTTTACTGGAACAAACGGCTAGTATCGAGAATATTTGAAAAATCTCGTGTTCCAGTAGTTTTTCCTCAATTTCCTCTGAAATATCAGGCGAAATGAAGAATTTTCGACAAATAAGACGTTCCAGTGGTTTTACTTACATTTCACTGGTACAAACGGCCAGTATCGAGAATATTTGAAAAATCTCGTGTTTCAGTAGTTTTTTCTCATTTTCATCTGAAATATCAGGCGAAATGAAGAATTTTTGACAAATAAGACGTTCCAGTGGTTTTACTTACATTTCACTGGTACAAACGGCCAGTATCGAGAATATTTGAAAAATCTCGTGTTCCAGTAGTTTTTTCTCAATTTCCTCTGAAATATCAGGCGAAATGAAGAATCTTGGAAAAATAAGACGTTCCAGTGGTTTTACTTACGCTTCACTGGTACAAACGGCCAGTATCGAGAATATTTGAAAAATCTCGTGTTCCAGTAGTTTTTTCTCATTTTCCTCTGAAATATCAGGCGAAATGAAGAATTTTCGACAAATAAGACGTTCCAGTGGTTTTACTTACACTTCACTGGTACAAACGGCCAGTATCGAGAATATTTGAAAAATCTCGTGTTCCAGTAGTTTTTTCTCATTTTCTTCTGAAATATCAGGCGAAATGAAGAATCATGGAAAAATAAGACGTTCCAGTGGTTTTACTTACGCTTCAATATCAGGCGAAATGAAGAATCTTGGAACAGTAAAGCGTTCCAGTGGTTTTACTTACATTTCACTGGTACAAACAGCCAGTATCGAGAATATTTGAAAAATCTTGTCTTCCAGTAGTTTTTTCTCAATTTCCTCTGAAACCTCAGGCGAAATGAAGAATTTTCGACAAATAAGATGTTCCAGTGGTTTTACTTACATTTCACTGGTACAAACGGCCAGTATCGAGAATATTTGAAAAATCTCGTGTTCCAGTAGTTTTTTCTCAATTTCATCTGAAATATCAGGCGAAATGAAGAATTTTCGACAAATAAGACGTTCCAGTGGTTTTACTTACATTTCACTGGTACAAACGGCCGGTACCGAGAATATTTGAAAAATCTCGTGTTCCAGCAGTTTTTTCTCAATTTCCTCTGAAATATCAGGCGAAATGAAGAATCTTGGAAAAATAAGACGTTCCAGTGGTTTAACTTACATTTCACTGGTACATACGGCCAGTATCGAGAATATTTGAAAAATTGTGTTCCAGTAGTTTTTTCTGAATTTCCTCTGAAATATCAGGCGAAATGAAGAATCTTGGAAAAGCAAGACATTCCAGTGGTTTTATTTACATTTCACTGGTACAAACGGCCAGTATCGAGAATATTTGAAAAATCTCATGTTCCAGTAGTTTTTCCTCAATTTCCTCTGAAATATCAGGCGAAATGAAGAATCTTGTAAAAATAAAGCGTTCCAGTGGTTTTACTTACATTTCACTGGTACAAACGGCCGCGGTACCGAGAATATTTGAAAAATTGTGTTCCAGTAGTTTTTTCTGAATTTCCTCTGAAATATCAGGCGAAATGAAGAATCTTGGAAAAATAAGACGTTCCAGTTGTTTTACTTACTATTCACTGGTACAAACAGACGGTATCGAGAATATTTGAAAAATCTCGTGTTCTAGCTGTTTTTTCTCAATTTCCTCTGAAATATCAGGCGAAATGAAGAATCTTGGAAAAATAAGACGTTTCAGTGGTTTTACTTACATATCACTGGTACATACGGCCAGTATCGAGAATATTTGAAAAATTGTGTTCCAGTAGTTTTTTCTGAATTTCCTCTGAAATATCAGGCGAAATGAAGAATCTTGGAAAAATAAGACGTTCCAGTTGTTTTACTTACTATTCACTGGTACAAACAGACGGTATCGAGAATATTTGAAAAATCTCGTGTTCTAGCAGTTTTTTCTCAATTTCCTCTGAAATATCAGGCGAAATGAAGAATCTTGGAAAAGCAAGACGTTCCAGTGGTTTTACTTACATTTCACTGGTACAAACGGCCAGTATCGAGAATATTTGAAAAATCTCGTGTTGCAGTAGTTTTTCCTCAATTTCCTCTGAAATATCAGGCGAAATGAAGAATCTTGGAAAAATAAAGCGTTCCAGTGGTTTTACTTACATTTCACTGGTACAAACGGCCAGTATCGAGTATATTTGAAAAATCTCGTGTTCCAGCAGTTTTTTCTCAATTTCCTCTGAAATATCAGGCGAAATGAAGAATCTTGGAAAAATAAGACGTTTCAGTGGTTTTACTTACATATCACTGGCACATACGGCCAGTATCGAGAATATTTGAAAAATTGTGTTCCAGTAGTTTTTTCTGAATTTCCTCTGAAATATCAGGCGAAATGAAGAATCTTGGAAAAATAAGACGTTCCAGTTGTTTTACTTACTATTCACTGGTACAAACAGACGGTATCGAGAATATTTGAAAAATCTCGTGTTCTAGCAGTTTTTTCTCAATTTCCTCTGAAATATCAGGCGAAATGAAGAATCTTGGAAAAGCAAGACGTTTCAGTGGTTTTACTTACATATCACTGGTACATACGGCCAGTATCGAGAATATTTGAAAAATTGTGTTCCAGTAGTTTTTTCTGAATTTCCTCTGAAATATCAGGCGAAATGAAGAATCTTGGAAAAATAAGACGTTCCAGTTGTTTTACTTACTATTCACTGGTACAAACAGACGGTATCGAGAATATTTGAAAAATCTCGTGTTCTAGCAGTTTTTTCTCAATTTCCTGTGAAATATCATGCGAAATGAAGAATCTTGGAAAAGCAAGACGTTCCAGTGGTTTTACTTACATTTCACTGGTACAAACGGCCAGTATCGAGAATATTTTCAAAATCTCGTGTTGCAGTAGTTTTTTCTCAATTTCCTCTGAAATATCAGGCGAAATGAAGAATCTTCGAAAAATAAGACGTTCCAGTGGTTTTACTTACATTTCACTGGTACAAACGGCCGGTACCGAAAATATTTGAAAAATCTCGTGTTCCAGCAGTTTTTTCTCAATTTCCTCTGAAATATCAGGCGAAATGAAGAATCTTGGAAAAATAAGACGTTTCAGTGGTTTTACTTACATATCACTGGTACATACGGCCAGTATCGAGAATATTTGAAAAATTGTGTTCCAGTAGTTTTTTCTGAATTTCCTCTGAAATATCAGGCGAAATGAAGAATCTTGGAAAAATAAGACGTTCCAGTTGTTTTACTTACTATTCACTGGTACAAACGGCCAGTATCGAGAATATTTTCAAAATCCCGTGTTGCAGTAGTATTTCCTCAATTTCCTCTGAAATATCAGGCGAAATGAAGAATCTTGGAAAAATAAAGCGTTCCAGTGGTTTTACTTACATTTCACTGGTACAAACAGGCGGTATAGAGAATATTTGAAAATCTCGTGTTCCAGTAGTTTTTCCTCAATTTCCTCTGAAATATCAGGCGAAATGAAGAATCTTTGAAAAATAAAGCGTTCTAGGGGTTTTACTTACATTTTACTGGTACAAACGGCCAGTATCGAGAATATTTGAAAAATCTTGTCTTCCAGTAGTTTTTTCTCAATTTCCTCTGAAACATCAGGCAAAATGAAGAATTTTCGACAAATAAGACGTTCCAGTGGTTTTACTTACATTTTACTGGTACAAACGGCCAGTATCGAGAATATTTGAAAAATCTCGTGTTCCAGTAGTTTTTCCTCAATTTCATCTGAAATATCAGGCGAAATGAAGAATCTTGGAAAAATAAGACGTTCCAGTTTTTTTACTTACTATTCACTGGTACAAACAGACGGTATCGAGAATATTTGAAAAATCTCGTGTTCTAGCAGTTTTTTCTCAATTTCCTCTGAAATATCAGGCGAAATGAAGAATCTTGGAAAAATAAGACGTTTCAGTGGTTTTACTTACATATCACTGGTACATACGGCCAGTATCGAGAATATTTGAAAAATTGTGTTCCAGTAGTTTTTTCTGAATTTCCTCTGAAATATCAGGCGAAATGAAGAATCTTTGAAAAATAAGACGTTCCAGTGGTTTTACTTACATTTCACTGGTACAAACGGCCGGTACCGAAAATATTTGAAAAATCTCGTGTTCCAGCAGTTTTTTCTCAATTTCCTCTGAAATATCAGGCGAAATGAAGAATCTTGGAAAAATAAGACGTTTCAGTGGTTTTACTTACATATCACCGGTACATACGGCCAGTATCGAGAATATTTGAAAAATTGTGTTCCAGTAGTTTTTTCTGAATTTCCTCTGAAATATCAGGCGAAATGAAGAATCTTGGAAAAATAAGACGTTCCAGTTGTTTTACTTACTATTCACTGGTACAAACAGACGGTATCAAGAATATTTGAAAAATCTCGTGTTCTAGCAGTTTTTTCTCAATTTCCTCTGAAATATCAGGCGAAATGAAGAATCTTGGAAAAGCAAGACGTTCCAGTGGTTTTACTTACATTTCACTGGTACAAACGGCCAGTATCGAGAATATTTTCAAAATTTCGTGTTGCAGTAGTTTTTCCTCAATTTCCTCTGAAATATCAGGCGAAATGAAGAATCTTGGAAAAATAAAGCGTTCCAGTGGTTTTACTTACATTTCACTGGTACAAACGGCCGGTATCGAGAATATTTGAAAAATCTCGTGTTGCAATAGTTTTTTCTCAATTTCCTCTGAAATATCAGGCGAAATGAAGAATCTTGGAAAAATAAAGCGTTCCAGTGGTTTTACTTACATTTCACTGGTACAAACAGGCGGTATAGAGAATATTTGAAAATCTCGTGTTCCAGTAGTTTTTCCTCAATTTCCTCTGAAATATCAGGCGAAATGAAGAATCTTTGAAAAATAAAGCGTTCTAGTGGTTTTACTTACATTTTACTGGTACAAACGGCCAGTATCGAGAATATTTGAAAAATCTAGTCTTCCAGTAGTTTTTTCTCAATTTCCTCTGAAACATCAGGCAAAATGAAGAATTTTCGACAAATAAGACGTTCCAGTGGTTTTACTTACATTTCACTGGTACAAACGGCCAGTATCGAGAATATTTGAAAAATCTCGTGTTCCAGTAGTTTTTCCTCAATTTCATCTGAAATATCAGGCGAAATGAAGAATTTTCCACAAATAAGACGTTCCAGTGGTTTTACTTACATTTCACTGGTACAAACGGCCAGTATCGAAAATATTTGAACAATCTCGTGTTCCAGTAGTTTTTCCTCAATTTCCTCTAAAATATCAGGCGAAATGAAGAATTTTCGACAAATAAGACGTTCCAGTGGTTTTACTTACATATCACTGGTACATACGGCCAGTATCGAGAATATTTGAAAAATCTTGTCTTCCAGTAGTTTTTTCTGAATTTCCTCTGAAACATCAGGCAAAATGAAGAATTTTCGACAAATAAGACGTTCCAGTGGTTTTACTTACATTTTACTGGTACAAACGGCCAGTATCGAGAATATTTGAAAAATCTCGTGTTCTAGCAGTTTTTTCTCAATTTCCTCTGAAATATCAGGCGAAATGAAGAATCTTGGAAAAATTAGACGTTTCAGTGGTTTTACTTACATATCACTGGTACATACGGCCAGTATCGAGAATATTTGAAAAATTGTGTTCCAGTAGTTTTTTCTGAATTTCCTCTGAAATATCAGGCGAAATGAAGAATCTTTGAAAAATAAGACGTTCCAGTGGTTTTACTTACATTTCACTGGTACAAACGGCCGGTACCGAGAATATTTGAAAAATCTCGTGTTCCAGCAGTTTTCTTCTCAATTTCCTCTGAAATATCAGGCGAAATGAAGAATCTTGGAAAAATAAGACGTTTCAGTGGTTTTACTTACATATCACTGGTACATACGGCCAGTATCGAGAATATTTGAAAAATTGTGTTCCAGTAGTTTTTTCTGAATTTCCTCTGAAATATCAGGCGAAATGAAGAATCTTGGAAAAATAAGACGTTCCAGTTGTTTTACTTACTATTCACTGGTACAAACAGACGGTATCGAGAATATTTGAAAAATCTCGTGTTCTAGCAGTTTTTTCTCAATTTCCTCTGAAATATCAGGCGAAATGAAGAATCTTGGAAAAGCAAGACGTTCCAGTGGTTTTACTTACATTTCACTGGTACAAACGGCCAGTATCGAGAATATTTGAAAAATCTCGTGTTGCAGTAGTTTTTCCTCAATTTCCTCTGAAATATCAGGCGAAAAGAAGAATCTTGGAAAAATAAAGCGTTCCAGTGGTTTAACTTACATTTCACTGGTACATACGGCCAGTATCGAGAATATTTGAAAAATTGTGTTCCAGTAGTTTTTTCTGAATTTCCTCTGAAATATCAGGCGAAATGAAGAATCTTGGAAAAGCAAGACATTCCAGTGGTTTTATTTACATTTCACTGGTACAAACGGCCAGTATCGAGAATATTTGAAAAATCTCGTGTTCCAGTAGTTTTTCCTCAATTTCATCTGAAATATCAGGCGAAATGAAGAATTTTCGACAAATAAGACGTTCCAGTGGTTTTACTTACATTTCACTGGTACAAACGGCCGGTACCGATAATATTTGAAAAATCTCGTGTTCCAGCAGTTTTTTCTCAATTTCCTCTGAAATATCAGGCGAAATGAAGAATCTTGGAAAAATAAGACGTTCCAGTGGTTTAACTTACATTTCACTGGTACATACGGCCAGTATCGAGAATATTTGAAAAATTGTGTTCCAGTAGTTTTTTCTGAATTTCCTCTGAAATATCAGGCGAAATGAAGAATCTTGGAAAAGCAAGACATTCCAGTGGTTTTATTTATATTTCACTGGTACAAACGGCCAGTATCGAGAATATTTGAAAAATCTCGTGTTCCAGTAGTTTTTCCTCAATTTCCTCTGAAATATCAGGCGAAATGAAGAATCTTGTAAAAATAAAGCGTTCCAGTGGTTTTACTTACATTTCACTGGTACAAACGGCCGGTACCGAGAATATTTGAAAAATCTCGTGTTCCAGCAGTTTTTTCTCAATTTCCTCTGAAATATCAGGCGAAATGAAGAATCTTGGAAAAATAAGACGTTTCAGTGGTTTTACTTACATATCACTGGTACATACGGCCAGTATCGAGAATATTTGAAAAATTGTGTTCCAGTAGTTTTTTCTGAATTTCCTCTGAAATATCAGGCGAAATGAAGAATCTTGGAAAAATAAGACGTTCCAGTTGTTTTACTTACTATTCACTGGTACAAACAGACGGTATCGAGAATATTTGAAAAATCTCGTGTTCTAGCAGTTTTTTCTCAATTTCCTCTGAAATATCAGGCGAAATGAAGAATCTTGGAAAAGCAAGACGTTCCAGTGGTTTTACTTACATTTCACTGGTACAAACGGCCAGTATCGAGAATGTTTTCAAAATCTCGTGTTGCAGTAGTTTTTCCTCAATTTCCTCTGAAATATCAGGCGAAATGAAGAATCTTGGAAAAATAAAGCGTTCCAGTGGTTTTACTTACATTTCACTGGTACAAACGGCCGGTACCGAGAATATTTGAAAAATCTCGTGTTCCAGCAGTTTTTTCTCAATTTCCTCTGAAATATCAGGCGAAATGAAGAATCTTGGAAAAATAAGACGTTTCAGTGGTTTTACTTACATTTCACTGGCACATACGGCCAGTATCGAGAATATTTGAAAAATTGTGTTCCAGTAGTTTTTTCTGAATTTCCTCTGAAATATCAGGCGAAATGAAGAATCTTGGAAAAATAAGACGTTCCAGTTGTTTTACTTACTATTCACTGGTACAAACAGACGGTATCGAGAATATTTGAAAAATCTCGTGTTCTAGCAGTTTTTTCTCAATTTCCTCTGAAATATCAGGCGAAATGAAGAATCTTGGAAAAGCAAGACGTTTCAGTGGTTTTACTTACATATCACTGGTACATACGGCCAGTATCGAGAATATTTGAAAAATTGTGTTCCAGTAGTTTTTTCTGAATTTCCTCTGAAATATCAGGCGAAATGAAGAATCTTGGAAAAATAAGACGTTCCAGTTGTTTTACTTACTATTCACTGGTACAAACAGACGGTATCGAGAATATTTGAAAAATCTCGTGTTCTAGCAGTTTTTTCTCAATTTCCTCTGAAATATCAGGCGAAATGAAGAATCTTGGAAAAGCAAGACGTTCCAGTGGTTTTACTTACATTTCACTGGTACAAACGGCCAGTATCGAGAATATTTTCAAAATCTCGTGTTGCAGTAGTTTTTCCTCAATTTCCTCTGAAATATCAGGCGAAATGAAGAATCTTGGAAAAATAAGACGTTCCAGTGGTTTTACTTACATTTCACTGGTACAAACGGCCGGTACCGAGAATATTTGAAAAATCTCGTGTTCCAGCAGTTTTTTCTCAATTTCCTCTGAAATATCAGGCGAAATGAAGAATCTTGGAAAAATAAGACGTTTCAGTGGTTTTACTTACATATCACTGGTACATACGGCCAGTATCGAGAATATTTGAAAAATTGTGTTCCAGTAGTTTTTTCTGAATTTCCTCTGAAATATCAGGCGAAATGAAGAATCTTGGAAAAATAAGACGTTCCAGTTGTTTTACTTACTATTCACTGGTACAAACAGACGGTATCGAGAATATTTGAAAAATCTCGTGTTGCAGTAGTTTTTCCTCAATTTCCTCTGAAATATCAGGCGAAAAGAAGAATCTTGGAAAAATAAAGCGTTCCAGTGGTTTAACTTACATTTCACTGGTACATACGGCCAGTATCGAGAATATTTGAAAAATTTTGTTCCAGTAGTTTTTTCTGAATTTCCTCTGAAATATCAGGCGAAATGAAGAATCTTGTAAAAATAAAGCGTTCCAGTGGTTTTACTTACATTTCACTGGTACAAACGGCCGGTACCGAGAATATTTGAAAAATCTCGTGTTCCAGCAGTTTTTTCTCAATTTCCTCTGAAATATCAGGCGAAATGAAGAATCTTGGAAAAATAAGACGTTTCAGTGGTTTTACTTACATATCACTGGTACATACGGCCAGTATCGAGAATATTTGAAAAATTGTGTTCCAGTAGTTTTTTCTGAATTTCCTCTGAAATATCAGGCGAAATGAAGAATCTTGGAAAAATAAGACGTTCCAGTTGTTTTACTTACTATTCACTGGTACAAACAGACGGTATCGAGAATATTTGAAAAATCTCGTGTTCTAGCAGTTTTTTCTCAATTTCCTCTGAAATATCAGGCGAAATGAAGAATCTTGGAAAAGCAAGACGTTCCAGTGGTTTTACTTACATTTCACTGGTACAAACGGCCAGTATCGAGAATATTTTCAAAATCTCGTGTTGCAGTAGTTTTTCCTCAATTTCCTCTGAAATATCAGGCGAAATGAAGAATCTTTGAAAAATAAAGCGTTCTAGTGGTTTTACTTACATTTTACTGGTACAAACGGCCAGTATCGAGAATATTTGAAAAATCTTGTCTTCCAGTAGTTTTTTCTCAATTTCCTCTGAAACATCAGGCAAAATGAAGAATTTTCGACAAATAAGACGTTCCAGTGGTTTTACTTACATTTTACTGGTACAAACGGCCAGTATCGAGAATATTTGAAAAATCTCGTGTTCCAGTAGTTTTTCCTCAATTTCATCTGAAATATCAGGCGAAATGAAGAATCTTGGAAAAATAAGACGTTCCAGTTGTTTTACTTACTATTCACTGGTACAAACAGACGGTATCGAGAATATTTGAAAAATCTCGTGTTCTAGCAGTTTTTTCTCAATTTCCTCTGAAATATCAGGCGAAATGAAGAATCTTGGATAAATAAAGCGTTTCAGTGGTTTTACTTACATATCACTGGTACATACGGCCAGTATCGAGAATATTTGAAAAATTGTGTTCCAGTAGTTTTTTCTGAATTTCCTCTGAAATATCAGGCGAAATGAAGAATCTTTGAAAAATAAGACGTTCCAGTGGTTTTACTTACATTTCACTGGTACAAACGGCCGGTACCGAGAATATTTGAAAAATCTCGTGTTCCAGCAGTTTTTTCTCAATTTCCTCTGAAATATCAGGCGAAATGAAGAATCTTGGAAAAATAAGACGTTTCAGTGGTTTTACTTACATATCACTGGTACATACGGCCAGTATCGAGAATATTTGAAAAATTGTGTTCCAGTAGTTTTTTCTGAATTTCCTCTGAAATATCAGGCGAAATGAAGAATCTTGGAAAAATAAGACGTTCCAGTTGTTTTACTTACTATTCACTGGTACAAACAGACGGTATCGAGAATATTTGAAAAATCTCGTGTTCTAGCAGTTTTTTCTCAATTTCCTCTGAAATATCAGGCGAAATGAAGAATCTTGGAAAAGCAAGACGTTCCAGTGGTTTTACTTACATTTCACTGGTACAAACGGCCAGTATCGAGAATATTTTCAAAATCTCGTGTTGCAGTAGTTTTTCCTCAATTTCCTCTGAAATATCAGTCGAAATGAAGAATCTTGGAAAAATAAGACGTTCCAGTGGTTTTACTTACACTTCACTGGTACAAACGGCCAGTATCGAGAATATTTGAAAAATCTCGTGTTCCAGTAGTTTTTCCTCAATTTCGTCTGAAATATCAGGCGAAATGAAGAATCTTGGAAAAATAAGACGTTCCAGTGGTTTTACTTACACTTCACTGGTACAAACGGCCAGAATCGAGAATATTTGAAAAATCTCGTGTTCCAGCAGTTTTTTCTCAATTTCCTCTGAAATATCAGGCGAAATGAAGAATTTTCGACAAATAAGACGTTCCAGTGGTTTGACTTACACTTTACCGATACAAACGGCCAGTATCGAGAATATTTGAAAAATCTCGTGTTCCAGTAGTTTTTCCTCAATTTCATCTGAAATATCAGGCAAAATGAAGAATTTTCGACAAATAAGACGTTCCAGTGGTTTTACTTACATTTCACTGGTACAAACGGCCAGTATCGAAAATATTTGAACAATCTCGTGTTCCAGTAGTTTTTCCTCAATTTCCTCTAAAATATCAGGCGAAATGAAGAATTTTCGACAAATAAGACGTTCCAGTGGTTTTACTTACATATCACTGGTACATACGGCCAGTATCGAGAATATTTGAAAAATCTTGTCTTCCAGTAGTTTTTTCTGAATTTCCTCTGAAACATCAGGCAAAATGAAGAATTTTCGACAAATAAGACGTTCCAGTGGTTTTACTTACATTTTACTGGTACAAACGGCCAGTATCGAGAATATTTGAAAAATCTCGTGTTCTAGCAGTTTTTTCTCAATTTCCTCTGAAATATCAGGCGAAATGAAGAATCTTGGAAAAATTAGACGTTTCAGTGGTTTTACTTACATATCACTGGTACATACGGCCAGTATCGAGAATATTTGAAAAATTGTGTTCCAGTAGTTTTTTCTGAATTTCCTCTGAAATATCAGGCGAAATGAAGAATCTTTGAAAAATAAGACGTTCCAGTGGTTTTACTTACATTTCACTGGTACAAACGGCCGGTACCGAGAATA
>CAXAQU010000193.1:0-44387 GCA_963971155.1 Anthrax anthrax
GCAAAATCCATTATCAAAGAGTAAAGTGAAAACTTTCAAATGAAACGTTGTTGTGCAATTCGTGTACGTGTTTAATGTTCTGATCTTAGTGTCTCGCCAATGTTGAATGCCACCGTCTATAGTCTTTACACAATTATGATGTATAACAAAATCCTTATAAAATGTTTTTTTCTTTTCATTTAATATATTGCGAATAAATGTGTAAAAAATGATGAACAATTTTCGTATAATGTAATGGAAAGTTTTGAGTAGATTGATAAAACATAAACTGAAATTGCATGTACATGATTTTTTTAAATATAATTGAAGACACATATATTCGATAATTTACTGTAATTATTGTCATTTTCAAATTTTGTTTAAGGGGCTATAAGAAGTGTATCATATTTAAAAAATAAAGTAGATTTTCTTGAAATAAGTAGAATAATTCCTGAAATTTAAATTCAATTGAAAAAAAGTATATCTATTTATATTACCAATTAAAGCAATCTCAATAATATTATTGTACACACATATATGTATGTATACGTCATGAATATTTATGCATGCATGTATGTCTTAAACACGACAGAATTGTGTTTACGTAGAAATAAAATCCAAAACAAGGGCACTAAAATTTAAAAGAAATGAGATATAAATCTTTTCTTATTATGTATGGAGATACAATTTGCATGATTTTTGTATTGAAGAATTTTCTTACACTTCCTTTTGGTACTTTTTTGTGTTGCCCGATTACTTACTTTTGTGTGAAGTTCAAGTAGACATAATATCATATTTGTTTACATCATACCATACATTATTATTCATCATATTTGTCTACATTTGATTGTGTTTGTTTACAAGTTTAAGAACAGCTGCTTACTTGGTGTTGTTTAACAGGGGAATTTCCAGAAGACAGAATATCTAATTTAAGACTACCCCATACGTAAAATCTGCCCTAACACATTCATAATTTCACTTGAGTGTGTTAATGTTACAATATGTATAGTGTATAACGTATATACAGTATAAGCATATGTACTGCAGTGGCGTAGCGTGGATGTTATCAATAGTGTTCTATCGTTACAAAAAATAAATTGTGCTGAATTTTAACCGAATCGTTGATATATCTTATGTGCACTGTACTCTGTCGAGCATATTTTCGAACGCAGCCTTGTATTATTTTATACATATTTAAATCACACTGGTGCATGCGATGACATAAATTCGTGTGCTGGTTAAATTACAGCACCACCGCAAACAAATAACATGAAGTAGAACTTAACAGTAATATAAACATATATAGTATGTACTATAGTACTAAACGACGTATTGGAAATAGAAGATTTAAAATATGACTAGGTGTGATGTGAACACCTAGAACACCCTGAGAATACGCCACTGATGTACTGTGTAATTATAACAATACAAAAACCGGTCCAGTAGAATTGTTGTTGATTGTATAGTATGCAACATAGTTAAGCAGGTAGATTGTAGCCGTACGCTTTTCATACATGGATGATAAGAATTCTTACCTACCTTTTGAAAATGAAAATAAAGACCTTTTTTTGTAACATATCTTCGCTTTTTTAAATGTAAAACCAGTTAAAAATATATCAATAGCTATGTTCTTAGAATATACTGAAAATAAGATCTACATGTTTGAATATCCTCTTCATACTTCTTATAATGAACTTATGCTGTTTTTCATATGTTTGCATGAATGTATGTGTCTTAGGTAATCAGTGCTTCTTATAAATTAAACATCCTGACAAACGTAGAAATCTACCTTTTGAGAGCAAAAATAAAGAAAGTTATTATACAGATATTATATTAAATGTATTCTTGCATTTGATTACAGCTACAATAAAACATCTATTGTATGCTTATTTATACCGAACGCTGCAAACCACAAAACCTACAAACAACAAGTCCGTATGTATATGATTAAAGCATTTAATTAATAAACATACATATGATAGGTATATGTATATGCGTATGTTTACTGCGTGTGTATTTATGTGTTTATACGATATGTATGCATCGTGTGTATATACTATATATATAATTAATATGTACATGCATTCAGTCTTTAGCACATACATATATAATAGTATGCACATACACCTTAGCACGCATGTATGTATAGATTCTTTTTGGTAATTGAATAAATAACATTTGCATTAAAAGAAAATTTGACCAGTTGATTATTCAAATAATTTATTTTATAATATGTGTCAATACATACATATTGAGAATATACTTATGTATTATAATACGTTAATTGCAATAAAAAATCTTTAGTTGAAAAGAAAATGAATGTAAGGACTGTACACGTTATTTGCATATGTATATATACGTGCGATGTATTACATTGAATAGTCGTACATAGTATTAAATGTGTATAAATATTTGTAGGACATTCAAGCACAATGCATACGCATATACCTCTATACATATAGGATACATTCTAATTTTTTTAATATCGCATTATAAGTGAAATTAAAATAATTTCTAGAATCCAAACTGTTATTAATTAAGGAGATTGTTCAATTCAGACAGGCCTAAGTACTTATAATTTTGTCACCTTGAATATAAAAAAGAACAAATTTAGACGACTAGAAACACTTTTATTTGATATACACTGAATTATTCAAGTAATAAGTATGCTCATATGTATAATACTCACGTACCCTTAAGTCGTACATGCAGGCAGATGCATAGGTGCAATGTATAGTACCTTAAAACTGAAATACGGATTCAGGTAAAATAAACAATACAATCGATATGTTGTAACACACATTCATCACAATATGATATTTTTCTTTTGCTAATAACGTGAATGTTGCTCTAAATATGTTGATTGAAATGTACTTGCGAACATGCATAAAAAATGCCTCCCTAATTGAGTGGAATTAAAAATGCAATTATCTTTAAAAATATTTACAACAGAACGTATAGAAATATAGCATCATAACTTTGGTATACTTTCTATATTGGATAAGTCTACAGCTAGAACCAAAATAATATGTAATCTTTTGTACAAACCGTTATACAATATTTTCAATACAATCTATACTGATCAGATTGTCATTATTTGCATTCGTTCAGTATAAATATGTACATACATGTGGTGATCAGAAATGATGATGAATTTAGTTTAGCATTATAATATTGTACTATGTTATACTTACCTATTATTATCTGAAATATATTAAACACTAACACAATTCAATACTTACCGTTGCCACTTATTATTAAAATAAACCATTGTAAAATAATGTACTTGCCAGCAATTGTCATGTTATAGCAACACAACTTAATACGTACTGTTGTTGAATTAAAAGTAATCTGTAAATAATATTGATAATGTAAATGATAATAACAATGCAATATCAATGTAATACAAGTAATTTAGAAGAGATGAACGTAGAATTTGGTACAATACTTTATACTTACCTTTAATTAATAAAATGTTTAACTTATGTATTATTAAATAAATCGTTTAATTAATATACTTACCTTTAAATCTCACATACATACATATGTACATACATCGTATTTAGAACAACAAATTTTTTTCATTTACAAATAAAAAACAAAGAGTGTATAGTAACATGATGTACTTATGAAAGATGATAAATTGATATAAATCTCTCGAAAATATGAAAGAAATGACATTGTATTATTTACCAGGCATTTATTATGCAATGAACAAGGGTATAATTCAATTTATGAGAATGCATAAATACGTCTTTTAAATACAACAATAAAATGAAGTGTAAACAAACATATCAAAAAGTATTTATTAGACATAAGAAAAATGTCCGGATTGGTAATTTATCTGATCAAACAGATTCACATTTATATCTTGTGAAGGGTTGGATAGATAGATATTATAATATATACGTATATAAATGATTGAAATTATAAAAATTATTACAAGTATTGAGGACATCACCTGATTAATTCGTTACAAATATATCTAAAGCAATCAATTAAAATTGAATATACAAAGTATCAAATTGAATTTCGTATCGTTTAGAATATTCATTTTATGCAGAATGATTCATTGAGAATTTGTCGTTGTATATATGTATGCATGGTATAAAAAGCTCTTAATAAGGTAGAGTTTGCGCATTTGCATGGAAGCTACTATAAAGAGCTTTTTATACTATGTGGTTACTATGTTAAATTAAATTGTATTTTAAAAACAATTTTTTTCATTTTATGAATTTTTTTATTTTCTTAATGTAGTTTTTTAATTTTTTTAACTTCTTACACTACACTTAACCATTTTAAAAAAATTCTTATCACTGTTATTATTATTATTACTATTTTTATTTATTATTACATTATATTAACACTACACACACTACACTACAATGTACACTACACTTTGCACTACACTTACAATTATTTTTTTATTATACTGTTTTATATTATTATATTTATTATTTGTTTTTAATCTTATAGTTATTGCTTTAACAATTAATTTTGTTCAATATAAATTATTTATTTACTTTTAAAATTAACTACATTAACGAATATACACAAATTTGTATGAAAAAACTGTTTTTCCCACATAAATTTATTTACAAACAATAAAAGCTATCAAATGCATACGTAAAAAAGCTTTCAATGGCGACTATGAGAAAAAATTAAGTTTACCTTTAGAGTTATTATACCATGATATGTATGTATGTGCATATGTGTGTAGGATGAAAAAGAATCATAACTCTACTTGTGAATCGGTATCTCACATTCATATGTAGCGTACTCAACTACTTAAAGTGTGAATATGATTGTCAAATGGCTAAATAATATATTTGAATTTAAGTGGAACAGTGCTTTATGTATGTGATTTGAGTACACGTATTTTTAAAAATGATCGTGTAACCCTAGTTTAACCACGGACGTAACCATGGTTTCGAAATTGCATAGAAGTTATAAAAAAATGTAGTATTAGCAAGTTTGGTTGTCGTGTGATATTAGCCTTAGTTTTTAAAAAATGTATTTTTTGACAAATATTCGAAATTTATTCAAAATTTATTTTTGGACATGTTGGCCTTGACTTTCAAAAAAATTTATAAATAGAAGTGACATCCAGAATTTCATTAAAATTTGAAAGGAAATAAAACAGATCAGACGCCTGTTAATTAACTTTCACGAAAATTAAAAACAAACCAATTACAAGCATTTGAAAAATTTTTGAAAAATAATTGATTTATAGAATAAAGTGTGCCGAAATTTATGCAATAAAAATTTTTGAAAAAGCCTACTGTAAATCAGAGATACAGTCATATTAATCGTACGTACCATATATAACAAAATAATACATACATATATACAATTAAATAAAATATAAAGCCCTAAAGTCTATAGTCTGCAGCCCTAAGCCTTTGTCTTTCCCTAGAGTCTTGAATCTTGCTTGATAAAAGAAATATGGCAACCTTCGGCGGTGCTGTCTTCATTAATGATAAAAAAGTTAATTTATGCATTCCGGCCAAAGCGCCTAAAATGAAAATTAAATATTGTAAATTGTCGTGGGAAGAGGGACATAGTCGAAATAGTGCTGGATCTTTAATTTCGACCGATTCGGGTATTACCAATAAATCTTTAAAATCCAACACTATTTCGACTTTGTCCAACAAAACTTTCAGCATGTCATCGGACCAAACATACACGGTGTTATCAAACACAAATACATTTAAAGCCCAGTCTGCATATACGCCATCGTTATTAACACCGCCTACAATACCGACCATAACGCTATCCTCAATGACAGCTACAGAATCATCGTTGCCAACAACAGCCTTTGAGGAATGGCTTTACAATAAAAATTACCAACGAATGTTAGAAAAGAAAAGACAATTAAAAAAGGAAAAAATAGACAACAAGAAAAAACAAGACAGACAAAAGTTAAGCGACAAAAAATACAATGAGTGGCTTGACCAAAAAAACAAAGAAAAACAGAAAGAAGAAGAAGAGAAAAAAATTAAACAACAACAGGAAGCGGAAAAAAGGAAACAAGTACTAGAAAAGAGGAAACAGGAAGCACAAATAAAATTGAAACAGTGGACCCAGAAAAAAATGATTGAACAGAAGGAACGTAAAGAATCCGCTATTCGTGAAATTGTAAGGCAGCATCAAGCAGTGTATAAAAGACAACAAGAAGCTGAGCTGGCCTACAAAAAGTGGTTGAAGAAAGCCCCATACAAAACGAGACCGGTACCCATGAACCAAGGCCTCGAATCGTTAAAAGGTACGATGGGTCCGTTGAATATTAATTCAAAGCCATGGGTTTAAATGAAATGCAATTCTCAAGGGGTTAAACGGCAGAAAAAAACATGAAAACATTATTGGAATGGATGGTGTTTACATATTAATGTTTTCAGTCAGCGCTCAGTTTGAAGAGGTGAGTTTACAACAGGAACGACAATTATCCTTAAGAAATCATGTACAAGAAGTATATGAACAAGTTCTGCCGAGGCAAGAACGGGGACCGATGCTTACTATACCTCCTCGTGGTGGTCCCTGGGTTACCTTGATGCAAGCTCATACTTGTTTGCATCAAGGTAAGCTAAATAGTAAGCAGAATACGAGGTGTTTGACAAACTGATACTATTCTTGAACGATTTACTTGAACTTCATAGAAAACATAATTACATACATACGCGTGTTATTCTGAATGCATTATTACTTGGAAATTTGAATAAACACTGTCTTTCAAACATACTTTTATACGTAGTGTGTACTTAAGCATGAATGCATTTTCATTATTATAATGTTTTTACAATATATACGTATAAGCGTGTACATTTATTTTATATTGCAAAAATGAAAACGATGTTGTTGATTGCCCAAAATTAACTGTTTATTGAAATTAATTTAACTTTTCGATTATTGAAAATACAAAATTTCTCACGATTGCATGTGTATAAAATTGACAAAACTAATAAGAATTGGATTTAATTTAAAAGGAAACGAATACACCTTTACATGAAATAAAAAAAATAGAAATGTAATTTGAGTAGTCTGAAATTTGTATGCATACATATTAAATTTATTGTACATATTTAATTGATGCATTGTAAATATTTGAAATAAATGTCAATTCTATATTTCTGTCTTTGTGTTATAAAGGAGTTGCATTCTTGATACACATGTTCAATTGAAAGATTTTGATTGCATTGACATTTTGTAATGTTTGTTTTCCTTATATAATGTTCATGAGTAATTCTTGTATGTCCTGTTCTTAATCTAGTTACTATGATGGTTCAAGATTTTTCCAAGGATAAATGTATGTCTTTTTTAATACTTTTGAGTCATATTAAGTCAAATGTGTAATAGTAAAAACACAATTTCCAGTGAATTTAAATATTTTTACAATTTTTCTAATTTACGTCTGAACACTAATAATATTATGACTCGACTTCCTTACTTATTTCACATGCAAGTATTATTCACCTAATTATGATAAAATATATAATCCTATTACTGGAATCAATTGTTTCTTTTCCGACAATGTAAGTATAGAATGTAGGTATAAAGTACTGATAATGGAATATAATGTAAGTATATAATCACGTGATTTTTAAAATAATAAGTACAAGAATACTTGCATACTAATATTCAATACAAATACAAATCAAATATGTTAATTTAATTTATTTGATGTCAAAATATTTCTAACATAAAGAAAGAGAGTATAAAAATGTTTAAGAAAATAATCATAGTAATGAAATTCCAACTTCAGAATGAAGATTTAATTTTGTTGAATCAAGAACAGGCATAATAAATTTGTTGTTATAAATATAAGATTATTTGGAATATTTTCAGAAATTTTAATTAGAATAGAAATGATTTACCAATTGGCAAGCCAATATAATTTTGTTTATTAATTTATACTGAAATCTCTATTCGTGCATTTTTTGAACCTAGAATTTGATATTACATTTTTACTTTATTGTGTTACAATTCATATAAGCACTTGTAAGATATATGTTATTCTGAAATCAAAATGAAATAAAATGAAAAATTAAAGAACAGTACAGTAAATCAATATTAGATGAACTGGAAAGTACAGACATTAGCATAGGTAAATATGTTTAAAAATACATGTGTATATTATATAATAGCATAAAACTCACACAGGGACAAGAAATCTTCTTTTCTTCATGCTCCTGCCTGCAGTATTGGTACCAACTTCACGAATTGCTGTACATAGTTCCACAACAACAAAAAGCAGAATCTTGAAAAACGTCCATAAATGATTCTTCACGTCACTGCACTTAACGGCTTGTACGTACAAATAAAATTGTTAACAGAACAAAGAGTTAATAATACAACTACAGTACAGCCTATTATATGTGCTGTTGGCCTTAACATTAAAGAATATTATGTATATTATTTTAAGACGTATTATAAATTGCCAAATATTATGAAAGCGGATTATGTTTGCTCTAAAATATGAATGTAATGTATTTAATTTAAGTTATACGAAAGTATGTATATAATATTGATACAGAATATGATGAAAGAAATAGTTCGCTGTCAGCATTAAAATAACAGCGTTAATTACGTCATCATAATTATCATTTTTTTCAAAAAGCAAACTTATATTCAGGAATATTTTCATAAATTTTACAAATCAAATCAAAAATGACAATTTTTTGTCTCATATGCAATAAGGTATTCAGTCTAAGCGAAAAACTTTGTTCACTTGAAATAAATAAGAAGTAATTGTATTTTTTATAAAATGCACCTCTATTCATTAAAATACAAACAAGCATATTGAAAATTTTCTAAGTATTATAGGTTTATTCTTTTTGTTAATTTTAAGTGTAAATATCAAATATGTATAGTATGTATGTATTCGTAAATAAAAATTTTGTTATTTCAATGTAATTTTGTTGTTTTAATTAAATAATTTGAATATGGCCTTGTTTTAAAAACATGATTGCATACAGTTTAGGAAATTTGTTTGAATGAATTGACAGTAAACTTAAAATTACGATCATAATTTGACTGACTTAATGAAATATTTTCTTGCTCCAAGTATGTGATTTACCTTATTTTAATTAGGTCGTTGATTTAAATCTACGTACGCATAGCATTGACTTAATGTAAGAATTTGTTTAAAAGAATGCAATTTTTCATTATTTAAAAAAAATGTGGATTTCTTGGCCCAATCATATTTATGTATGTACATGTGTCTAGAGCCGCTACTGACTCAATCATATTTATTAGGGATAAGCGAATAGTAACGACACTGGTTAAAAGTATTCGTTACTTGGAAACTATTCGTTACTCGTTACATTTGTATTCTTTTTTCTTTTCGTTTAATTCTTACAAAAATTTCCTTGGAAAAATATAGAATAAAGTTACATAAATTTGTAATATAAATAGGTATAATTACTATAATTCAGGGTTGTTTTGCTAATTCACTTAGTTTTTTAAAGGAATGAGTGTACAGGTAACGAGTAACGAACACTTTTTAAAAAGTAACGAATAGTAAGGTATACCTAGAAGTAACGAGATTCTACATCACTATTCTGTATTTACATTTGTAATCAAGTTATAATTTATTGTAATTCAACAGCGATCGTCATTATGATTGACTTTGATTGCATATTTTACTCTTTTTAAAAATATATTGTAGCCCTGAAAAGGGCTTATTTTTACGTTGTGATTGTATCAAAATTACAAATCATGGCGATAATATTCAATTCTGTTGATGATTTAGGAATTTATTTCTTTGCAACTTTCTTGGCTGTAGCTGGCTTCTTTGTTGCTGTTAATTTTTTCGGTTTTGGAGCCTTTGGAGATTTTGGTGCTGCTTTTGGTGCTTTCTCTTTTTTTGGTTTAGGTGCTTTAGGTTTTGATGCTTTAACTTTTGGTGAACCAGCTTTCTTTGCACTTTTAGCTGCAGATACTGCGGCTTTCTTCTTCTCGGTCTTTTTCTTTTCACTCTTCTTCTTTGGACTCTTTGCTGTTTTCTCTTTTGGTTTTTTAGTTGCTGCTGATTTGTTCTTTTTAACTGGACTTCCACCTTCAGTTTTTTGTGCTTTCGCTGAAGTTGGTAATTTAAAGGAACCAGAAGCACCTTTTCCTTTTGTTTGTATCAATTTACCACTAACAACAGCTGTCTTTAAATACTTTTTTATAAAAGGTGCCAATTTGTCAGCGTCTACCTTATAATTGGCTGCCAAGTATTTTTTAATAGCTGGTAGCGATGAACCACCCCTTTCCTTTAAAGTTTTGATAGCATTATTAACCATTTGTGCTGTTGGAGGATGAGTTGGCTTACTTCTTGGTTTTTTTGTTGCACCAGAAGCCGCTTTCTTGGACTTTTTTCCTTCAACATTTGCAGTTGCTGATACTTTCGTTTCTGTATTTGCTGCGTCTGCCATTTTTTAATGTAAATGAAATCACAGTATTTTTAGTCTAAATTAAATTTTGATACTGATCACTGTCACTGAACACAATATTTCACGTTTATCGTTATGAGCACTAATGTTTAATTGTCTACACAATACACGATTACACGAAATCACTTTGTAGTAAAAAACAATGTTTATTGTTTATTTGATTTGTATTATTTTGCTTCACAGGAGGTATGAATGTCTAAAAGAGACCACCTATTTTTAACTGAAATTTCGTTTCATATAAAATTTTTCGATTTCGTCTTCAATCCAAAACAGTTTTGTTAAAATTACTCATTTTTTTCTCATATAACCCTTATGTTAAAATAATTGAGTTAGATGCAGAACATTTTTTCCTGTCTAGAACACAAAGTTTCATGTTTGTACGTTCTCTATTTTTTTAGTTATTTCAATTTTATTGGAAAATATTGTCGAAAATTTCCAAAATATTTTCTTAATTTTGCAATTTATTGTACTAAAATTAAATATAATGAGCTGAATTTTTGGGTGTAGCTAAAACTTTATATGTACTATCCAACTCGATTTTTGGTTTGATCACATTTGATGTTTTGAATGTATTTTAAAGTGATTTTCAAATTGCATCACATCCTCCATACTTCCATACAATACCATTGTTCAAAGAAATTGTTCTGTCGCTCTATACTTTGTTCATTTATGTAGGTTTTCAAATATTTTTCGTTTTTGTGTGATTATTGTTTATTTAAATTGAATAAATGATTTTACTTGTAATTAAATTGAATTTGTAGAATATATTTTTAAACAAGAAATTTTAATTAATTACTATGCACATATAGTATATGTGTACGTATACATGTAATGTAGTTAATGTAGCTATAGGTAATATTTTTTACATATTATGTAGATAAGATTATAAAAATTTTATTTTCTGTATATCGGCCCTTAATATTTATCAATTATCACATATTCATTACAATATAATATGTATACTATTCAACACAAACGTACAGAGTACATACACATGACATATTGTACATAAGAGAATAACATCAACATATGCATACACATACGGACATAGAATATACATACTAAGTACATATGTAGGTATACAGGTTTGAATATGAATATTTTCATTATTAATTTCTCGTTTATTTCGATTTGAGTTGAATTAAAGGACACAGCTGATATAAATTCGTCATATTAACATATAGGTTACATTAATGACTGTGCACACATGCGTATGTATACATAATTACACTACGAATGTTCCATTTTCATTGGAGTAAATGTTTGTAATTAAAAACAACAGAAAAATAGGTACATTGAAAGGACATTACAGTTCACACTATTTGCTGTTTAACAATTTATATAATTTAGTAAATAATTGTCTTTGTGAGGTTGAAAATAAATCTTATACATCTTGATTAGAATTTGAATGAAAATATCTTAATAAGGCATGAATCATGATTAAATTTCACCTTTTTGAAAGATTTAGTGGTCCTGAAAAGGACCGTTTTGTAAATAAATATTTACTTTGTCAATTTGAGCAGAATCATGTACATAACAGGCATATGAATGAGTAATTGTATGTATTTTAAGCTCTTTCACCACGAATACGACGAGCTAATTGAATATCTTTTGGCATGATGGTAACACGTTTTGCATGAATAGCACACAAATTTGTATCTTCGAATAATCCAACAAGATATGCTTCACTTGCTTCTTGAAGTGCCATTACAGCTGAACTTTGAAAACGTAAATCTGTTTTAAAATCTTGGGCAATCTCACGCACTAACCGTTGGAATGGTAATTTACGAATAAGAAGCTCTGTACTTTTTTGATAACGTCTGATTTCACGAAGAGCCACTGTACCAGGACGATAGCGATGGGGCTTCTTTACACCACCAGTTGCCGGTGCACTTTTCCTAGCAGCCTTTGTTGCTAGTTGTTTGCGTGGTGCTTTACCACCAGTAGATTTACGTGCAGTCTGCTTTGTTCTTGCCATTTTTAAATCACACAAAAGAAATCAAATTGCCGACGGATAAATTCAAATCCAATTGAATAACTGAAGAATGAAAACTTGAAAACTAAACTGAACTGAAGTATAAACGATTTAAAAAACACTCACTACGAAACTGAGTTCCCCTTCAAAACTACATTTTTATTTATAGACTTTTCTTGTCTTACCAGGTGACGAGCAAATTATTTGTAAATATAGTGACTGTATGTGTACTGTCATACTGTGTATATGAATAAAACGTGTTATTAGGGTACCCAAACAGAATAGAAAGAAAGTATATAAGTAAGCTGAACATTCATATTATTTTATCAGTTGACTTCTGGATTTCGGGTGAATTTTTGTTTGAGTGAAGTGAATCGGTTGTTTTGTAGTCAGTGAATTGAAATCTCTATTGTATTGAAGATAATTTGGTTTTTTGAATTTTCATATTGAAATAATTAAATATGACCGGTCGTGGTAAAGGTGGAAAAGGTTTAGGGAAAGGAGGTGCAAAGCGTCATAGAAAAGTTTTGCGTGATAATATTCAAGGTATTACCAAGCCGGCAATCCGTCGTTTAGCTCGTCGTGGTGGTGTTAAACGTATATCAGGATTAATATATGAAGAAACACGAGGTGTTTTGAAAGTGTTTTTGGAAAATGTTATTCGGGATGCTGTTACATACACAGAACACGCTAAACGTAAGACAGTGACTGCCATGGATGTTGTATACGCATTGAAACGACAAGGCCGTACTCTGTATGGTTTTGGTGGTTAAATTGGTTTTTATTGTTTATCAATGTCAATACGAAATTTTTTATAGCAGACGATTTTAATAAAAACGGCCCTTTTCAGGGCCACTAAATTTTTGATTAAAGAGTAATTACAATAAATCATGTAAATATTTAGTACTGAATGTATGCGTTGATCTAGCCTGTACCTTAAAGCAATACAGATTTGAGTGCAGTTTTGTTGTTACCTCTTAAAAAATGTAGTTTTTGGTCAAAAGAAAAGTGAACAATATGTATATGAATTTAAATTATAAATATTTGTGAAACACTTCTTTAATTTCATAATCTTTCAAATTTTTAGTGAAATGTCCGAATATGATATGTAAAAATATATATATAACTATTACATATAAAATATATTATGTATAATATGTATCTATATTAAATAAAATTTGTTTTAAAAAAATACTCTTTGATTATATATTTGATCGTCCTGAAAAGGACGTGTTTTTTTAAATCGTTTTGTATTCATATGAATTGTCTTTGTATGGTCATAATTAAAACTGAACTTAGGCTTTTTTCTCGGTTTTCTTTGGCAATAAGACCGCTTGTATGTTAGGTAAAACACCACCTTGAGCAATGGTTACACCGGAAAGCAGTTTATTTAATTCTTCGTCATTACGAATGGCTAATTGTAAGTGACGAGGAATTATTCTGGTCTTTTTGTTGTCACGAGCCGCATTCCCAGCCAATTCTAGAACTTCAGCAGCCAAATATTCCATTACAGCAGCTAGATAAACTGGTGCACCAGCTCCTACTCGTTCAGCATAATTGCCCTTTCTCAATAGACGATGTATACGACCAACAGGAAATTGTAAACCAGCGCGATTTGATCTTGACTTTGCCTTGCCTTTAACTTTTCCACCTTTACCGCGTCCAGACATTTTTAGCTAATAAAATTCTGTTACTTCACAAGACACAAACTGAAACTGACGATGATCAAACTTGAAATGAATTTTCTATCACATTGTACGAATATTTATAGGACCTGCAGTGCGTACAAACTGTGACTTTTCAATGAACAAAATGTAAAGAGGGTCGAATAATGAGTTCGTCTGTGTGGTTAGATTGGTGAACAATAATGAGACACGTATCCAGAATAAAATCAAATTACAACAGTTTCACTTTAGTGGTTGTTTGTTCAAGTTCAAGTTTTTTAAGTGTGTGAAAAGGTAAAAAATGCCACCAAAAACGAGTGGAAAAGCAGCGAAAAAAGCCGGTAAGGCACAAAAGAATATTTCGAAAGGTGACAAGAAAAAGAAACGCAAGAGGAAGGAAAGTTACGCTATCTACATTTACAAAGTTTTGAAACAAGTTCATCCAGATACTGGAATTTCTTCAAAAGCCATGAGTATTATGAACAGTTTTGTTAACGATATATTTGAAAGAATTGCTGCAGAAGCTTCACGATTAGCTCATTACAATAAACGTTCAACAATTACAAGTCGTGAAATTCAAACTGCTGTTCGATTGTTATTACCTGGTGAACTTGCTAAACATGCAGTGAGTGAAGGAACAAAGGCTGTAACCAAATATACAAGTTCAAAATAAATGTTTCATTATTAAGTGACAGTGCTAAAATATATACATATACGAAATTAAACAATTGGTCCTTTTCAGGGCCGCAAAATCCATTATCAAAGAGTAAAGTGAAAACTTTCAAATGAAACGTTGTTGTGCAATTCGTGTACGTGTTTAATGTTCTGATCTTAGTGTCTCGCCAATGTTGAATGCCACCGTCTATAGTCTTTACACAATTATGATGTATAACAAAATCCTTATAAAATGTTTTTTTCTTTTCATTTAATATATTGCGAATAAATGTGTAAAAAATGATGAACAATTTTCGTATAATGTAATGGAAAGTTTTGAGTAGATTGATAAAACATAAACTGAAATTGCATGTACATGATTTTTTTAAATATAATTGAAGACACATATATTCGATAATTTACTGTAATTATTGTCATTTTCAAATTTTGTTTAAGGGGCTATAAGAAGTGTATCATATTTAAAAAATAAAGTAGATTTTCTTGAAATAAGTAGAATAATTCCTGAAATTTAAATTCAATTGAAAAAAAGTATATCTATTTATATTACCAATTAAAGCAATCTCAATAATATTATTGTACACACATATATGTATGTATACGTCATGAATATTTATGCATGCATGTATGTCTTAAACACGACAGAATTGTGTTTACGTAGAAATAAAATCCAAAACAAGGGCACTAAAATTTAAAAGAAATGAGATATAAATCTTTTCTTATTATGTATGGAGATACAATTTGCATGATTTTTGTATTGAAGAATTTTCTTACACTTCCTTTTGGTACTTTTTTGTGTTGCCCGATTACTTACTTTTGTGTGAAGTTCAAGTAGACATAATATCATATTTGTTTACATCATACCATACATTATTATTCATCATATTTGTCTACATTTGATTGTGTTTGTTTACAAGTTTAAGAACAGCTGCTTACTTGGTGTTGTTTAACAGGGGAATTTCCAGAAGACAGAATATCTAATTTAAGACTACCCCATACGTAAAATCTGCCCTAACACATTCATAATTTCACTTGAGTGTGTTAATGTTACAATATGTATAGTGTATAACGTATATACAGTATAAGCATATGTACTGCAGTGGCGTAGCGTGGATGTTATCAATAGTGTTCTATCGTTACAAAAAATAAATTGTGCTGAATTTTAACCGAATCGTTGATATATCTTATGTGCACTGTACTCTGTCGAGCATATTTTCGAACGCAGCCTTGTATTATTTTATACATATTTAAATCACACTGGTGCATGCGATGACATAAATTCGTGTGCTGGTTAAATTACAGCACCACCGCAAACAAATAACATGAAGTAGAACTTAACAGTAATATAAACATATATAGTATGTACTATAGTACTAAACGACGTATTGGAAATAGAAGATTTAAAATATGACTAGGTGTGATGTGAACACCTAGAACACCCTGAGAATACGCCACTGATGTACTGTGTAATTATAACAATACAAAAACCGGTCCAGTAGAATTGTTGTTGATTGTATAGTATGCAACATAGTTAAGCAGGTAGATTGTAGCCGTACGCTTTTCATACATGGATGATAAGAATTCTTACCTACCTTTTGAAAATGAAAATAAAGACCTTTTTTTGTAACATATCTTCGCTTTTTTAAATGTAAAACCAGTTAAAAATATATCAATAGCTATGTTCTTAGAATATACTGAAAATAAGATCTACATGTTTGAATATCCTCTTCATACTTCTTATAATGAACTTATGCTGTTTTTCATATGTTTGCATGAATGTATGTGTCTTAGGTAATCAGTGCTTCTTATAAATTAAACATCCTGACAAACGTAGAAATCTACCTTTTGAGAGCAAAAATAAAGAAAGTTATTATACAGATATTATATTAAATGTATTCTTGCATTTGATTACAGCTACAATAAAACATCTATTGTATGCTTATTTATACCGAACGCTGCAAACCACAAAACCTACAAACAACAAGTCCGTATGTATATGATTAAAGCATTTAATTAATAAACATACATATGATAGGTATATGTATATGCGTATGTTTACTGCGTGTGTATTTATGTGTTTATACGATATGTATGCATCGTGTGTATATACTATATATATAATTAATATGTACATGCATTCAGTCTTTAGCACATACATATATAATAGTATGCACATACACCTTAGCACGCATGTATGTATAGATTCTTTTTGGTAATTGAATAAATAACATTTGCATTAAAAGAAAATTTGACCAGTTGATTATTCAAATAATTTATTTTATAATATGTGTCAATACATACATATTGAGAATATACTTATGTATTATAATACGTTAATTGCAATAAAAAATCTTTAGTTGAAAAGAAAATGAATGTAAGGACTGTACACGTTATTTGCATATGTATATATACGTGCGATGTATTACATTGAATAGTCGTACATAGTATTAAATGTGTATAAATATTTGTAGGACATTCAAGCACAATGCATACGCATATACCTCTATACATATAGGATACATTCTAATTTTTTTAATATCGCATTATAAGTGAAATTAAAATAATTTCTAGAATCCAAACTGTTATTAATTAAGGAGATTGTTCAATTCAGACAGGCCTAAGTACTTATAATTTTGTCACCTTGAATATAAAAAAGAACAAATTTAGACGACTAGAAACACTTTTATTTGATATACACTGAATTATTCAAGTAATAAGTATGCTCATATGTATAATACTCACGTACCCTTAAGTCGTACATGCAGGCAGATGCATAGGTGCAATGTATAGTAGCTTAAAACTGAAATACGGATTCAGGTAAAATAAACAATACAATCGATATGTTGTAACACACATTCATCACAATATGATATTTTTCTTTTGCTAATAACGTGAATGTTGCTCTAAATATGTTGATTGAAATGTACTTGCGAACATGCATAAAAAATGCCTCCCTAATTGAGTGGAATTAAAAATGCAATTATCTTTAAAAATATTTACAACAGAACGTATAGAAATATAGCATCATAACTTTGGTATACTTTCTATATTGGATAAGTCTACAGCTAGAACCAAAATAATATGTAATCTTTTGTACAAACCGTTATACAATATTTTCAATACAATCTATACTGATCAGATTGTCATTATTTGCATTCGTTCAGTATAAATATGTACATACATGTGGTGATCAGAAATGATGATGAATTTAGTTTAGCATTATAATATTGTACTATGTTATACTTACCTATTATTATCTGAAATATATTAAACACTAACACAATTCAATACTTACCGTTGCCACTTATTATTAAAATAAACCATTGTAAAATAATGTACTTGCCAGCAATTGTCATGTTATAGCAACACAACTTAATACGTACTGTTGTTGAATTAAAAGTAATCTGTAAATAATATTGATAATGTAAATGATAATAACAATGCAATATCAATGTAATACAAGTAATTTAGAAGAGATGAACGTAGAATTTGGTACAATACTTTATGCTTACCTTTAATTAATAAAATGTTTAACTTATGTATTATTAAATAAATCGTTTAATTAATATACTTACCTTTAAATCTCACATACATACATATGTACATACATCGTATTTAGAACAACAAATTTTTTTCATTTACAAATAAAAAACAAAGAGTGTATAGTAACATGATGTACTTATGAAAGATGATAAATTGATATAAATCTCTCGAAAATATGAAAGAAATGACATTGTATTATTTACCAGGCATTTATTATGCAATGAACAAGGGTATAATTCAATTTATGAGAATGCATAAATACGTCTTTTAAATACAATAATAAAATGAAGTGTAAACAAACATATCAAAAAGTATTTATTAGACATAAGAAAAATGTCCGGATTGGTAATTTATCTGATCAAACAGATTCACATTTATATCTTGTGAAGGGTTGGATAGATAGATATTATAATATATACGTATATAAATGATTGAAATTATAAAAATTATTACAAGTATTGAGGACATCACCTGATTAATTCGTTACAAATATATCTAAAGCAATCAATTAAAATTGAATATACAAAGTATCAAATTGAATTTCGTATCGTTTAGAATATTCATTTTATGCAGAATGATTCATTGAGAATTTGTCGTTGTATATATGTATGCATGGTATAAAAAGCTCTTAATAAGGTAGAGTTTGCGCATTTGCATGGAAGCTACTATAAAGAGCTTTTTATACTATGTGGTTACTATGTTAAATTAAATTGTATTTTAAAAACAATTTTTTTCATTTTATGAATTTTTTTATTTTCTTAATGTAGTTTTTTAATTTTTTTAACTTCTTACACTACACTTAACCATTTTAAAAAAATTCTTATCACTGTTATTATTATTATTACTATTTTTATTTATTATTACATTATATTAACACTACACACACTACACTACAATGTACACTACACTTTGCACTACACTTACAATTATTTTTTTATTATACTGTTTTATATTATTATATTTATTATTTGTTTTTAATCTTATAGTTATTGCTTTAACAATTAATTTTGTTCAATATAAATTATTTATTTACTTTTAAAATTAACTACATTAACGAATATACACAAATTTGTATGAAAAAACTGTTTTTCCCACATAAATTTATTTACAAACAATAAAAGCTATCAAATGCATACGTAAAAAAGCTTTCAATGGCGACTATGAGAAAAAATTAAGTTTACCTTTAGAGTTATTATACCATGATATGTATGTATGTGCATATGTGTGTAGGATGAAAAAGAATCATAACTCTACTTGTGAATCGGTATCTCACATTCATATGTAGCGTACTCAACTACTTAAAGTGTGAATATGATTGTCAAATGGCTAAATAATATATTTGAATTTAAGTGGAACAGTGCTTTATGTATGTGATTTGAGTACACGTATTTTTAAAAATGATCGTGTAACCCTAGTTTAACCACGGACGTAACCATGGTTTCGAAATTGCATAGAAGTTATAAAAAAATGTAGTATTAGCAAGTTTGGTTGTCGTGTGATATTAGCCTTAGTTTTTAAAAAATGTATTTTTTGACAAATATTCGAAATTTATTCAAAATTTATTTTTGGACATGTTGGCCTTGACTTTCAAAAAAATTTATAAATAGAAGTGACATCCAGAATTTCATTAAAATTTGAAAGGAAATAAAACAGATCAGACGCCTGTTAATTAACTTTCACGAAAATTAAAAACAAACCAATTACAAGCATTTGAAAAATTTTTGAAAAATAATTGATTTATAGAATAAAGTGTGCCGAAATTTATGCAATAAAAATTTTTGAAAAAGCCTACTGTAAATCAGAGATACAGTCATATTAATCGTACGTACCATATATAACAAAATAATACATACATATATACAATTAAATAAAATATAAAGCCCTAAAGTCTATAGTCTGCAGCCCTAAGCCTTTGTCTTTCCCTAGAGTCTTGAATCTTGCTTGATAAAAGAAATATGGCAACCTTCGGCGGTGCTGTCTTCATTAATGATAAAAAAGTTAATTTATGCATTCCGGCCAAAGCGCCTAAAATGAAAATTAAATATTGTAAATTGTCGTGGGAAGAGGGACATAGTCGAAATAGTGCTGGATCTTTAATTTCGACCGATTCGGGTATTACCAATAAATCTTTAAAATCCAACACTATTTCGACTTTGTCCAACAAAACTTTCAGCATGTCATCGGACCAAACATACACGGTGTTATCAAACACAAATACATTTAAAGCCCAGTCTGCATATACGCCATCGTTATTAACACCGCCTACAATACCGACCATAACGCTATCCTCAATGACAGCTACAGAATCATCGTTGCCAACAACAGCCTTTGAGGAATGGCTTTACAATAAAAATTACCAACGAATGTTAGAAAAGAAAAGACAATTAAAAAAGGAAAAAATAGACAACAAGAAAAAACAAGACAGACAAAAGTTAAGCGACAAAAAATACAATGAGTGGCTTGACCAAAAAAACAAAGAAAAACAGAAAGAAGAAGAAGAGAAAAAAATTAAACAACAACAGGAAGCGGAAAAAAGGAAACAAGTACTAGAAAAGAGGAAACAGGAAGCACAAATAAAATTGAAACAGTGGACCCAGAAAAAAATGATTGAACAGAAGGAACGTAAAGAATCCGCTATTCGTGAAATTGTAAGGCAGCATCAAGCAGTGTATAAAAGACAACAAGAAGCTGAGCTGGCCTACAAAAAGTGGTTGAAGAAAGCCCCATACAAAACGAGACCGGTACCCATGAACCAAGGCCTCGAATCGTTAAAAGGTACGATGGGTCCGTTGAATATTAATTCAAAGCCATGGGTTTAAATGAAATGCAATTCTCAAGGGGTTAAACGGCAGAAAAAAACATGAAAACATTATTGGAATGGATGGTGTACATATTGATGTTTTCAGTCAGCGCTCAGTTTGAAGAGGTGAGTTTACAACAGGAACGACAATTATCCTTAAGAAATCATGTACAAGAAGTATATGAACAAGTTCTGCCGAGGCAAGAACGGGGACCGATGCTTACTATACCTCCTCGTGGTGGTCCCTGGGTTACCTTGATGCAAGCTCATACTTGTTTGCATCAAGGTAAGCTAAATAGTAAGCAGAATACGAGGTGTTTGACAAACTGATACTATTCTTGAACGATTTACTTGAACTTCATAGAAAACATAATTACATACATACGCGTGTTATTCTGAATGCATTATTACTTGGAAATTTGAATAAACACTGTCTTTCAAACATACTTTTATACGTAGTGTGTACTTAAGCATGAATGCATTTTCATTATTATAATGTTTTTACAATATATACGTATAAGCGTGTACATTTATTTTATATTGCAAAAATGAAAACGATGTTGTTGATTGCCCAAAATTAACTGTTTATTGAAATTAATTTAACTTTTCGATTATTGAAAATACAAAATTTCTCACGATTGCATGTGTATAAAATTGACAAAACTAATAAGAATTGGATTTAATTTAAAAGGAAACGAATACACCTTTACATGAAATAAAAAAAATAGAAATGTAATTTGAGTAGTCTGAAATTTGTATGCATACATATTAAATTTATTGTACATATTTAATTGATGCATTGTAAATATTTGAAATAAATGTCAATTCTATATTTCTGTCTTTGTGTTATAAAGGAGTTGCATTCTTGATACACATGTTCAATTGAAAGATTTTGATTGCATTGACATTTTGTAATGTTTGTTTTCCTTATATAATGTTCATGAGTAATTCTTGTATGTCCTGTTCTTAATCTAGTTACTATGATGGTTCAAGATTTTTCCAAGGATAAATGTATGTCTTTTTTAATACTTTTGAGTCATATTAAGTCAAATGTGTAATAGTAAAAACACAATTTCCAGTGAATTTAAATATTTTTACAATTTTTCTAATTTACGTCTGAACACTAATAATATTATGACTCGACTTCCTTACTTATTTCACATGCAAGTATTATTCACCTAATTATGATAAAATATATAATCCTATTACTGGAATCAATTGTTTCTTTTCCGACAATGTAAGTATAGAATGTAGGTATAAAGTACTGATAATGGAATATAATGTAAGTATATAATCACGTGATTTTTAAAATAATAAGTACAAGAATACTTGCATACTAATATTCAATACAAATACAAATCAAATATGTTAATTTAATTTATTTGATGTCAAAATATTTCTAACATAAAGAAAGAGAGTATAAAAATGTTTAAGAAAATAATCATAGTAATGAAATTCCAACTTCAGAATGAAGATTTAATTTTGTTGAATCAAGAACAGGCATAATAAATTTGTTGTTATAAATATAAGATTATTTGGAATATTTTCAGAAATTTTAATTAGAATAGAAATGATTTACCAATTGGCAAGCCAATATAATTTTGTTTATTAATTTATACTGAAATCTCTATTCGTGCATTTTTTGAACCTAGAATTTGATATTACATTTTTACTTTATTGTGTTACAATTCATATAAGCACTTGTAAGATATATGTTATTCTGAAATCAAAATGAAATAAAATGAAAAATTAAAGAACAGTACAGTAAATCAATATTAGATGAACTGGAAAGTACAGACATTAGCATAGGTAAATATGTTTAAAAATACATGTGTATATTATATAATAGCATAAAACTCACACAGGGACAAGAAATCTTCTTTTCTTCATGCTCCTGCCTGCAGTATTGGTACCAACTTCACGAATTGCTGTACATAGTTCCACAACAACAAAAAGCAGAATCTTGAAAAACGTCCATAAATGATTCTTCACGTCACTGCACTTAACGGCTTGTACGTACAAATAAAATTGTTAACAGAACAAAGAGTTAATAATACAACTACAGTACAGCCTATTATATGTGCTGTTGGCCTTAACATTAAAGAATATTATGTATATTATTTTAAGACGTATTATAAATTGCCAAATATTATGAAAGCGGATTATGTTTGCTCTAAAATATGAATGTAATGTATTTAATTTAAGTTATACGAAAGTATGTATATAATATTGATACAGAATATGATGAAAGAAATAGTTCGCTGTCAGCATTAAAATAACAGCGTTAATTACGTCATCATAATTATCATTTTTTTCAAAAAGCAAACTTATATTCAGGAATATTTTCATAAATTTTACAAATCAAATCAAAAATGACAATTTTTTGTCTCATATGCAATAAGGTATTCAGTCTAAGCGAAAAACTTTGTTCACTTGAAATAAATAAGAAGTAATTGTATTTTTTATAAAATGCACCTCTATTCATTAAAATACAAACAAGCATATTGAAAATTTTCTAAGTATTATAGGTTTATTCTTTTTGTTAATTTTAAGTGTAAATATCAAATATGTATAGTATGTATGTATTCGTAAATAAAAATTTTGTTATTTCAATGTAATTTTGTTGTTTTAATTAAATAATTTGAATATGGCCTTGTTTTAAAAACATGATTGCATACAGTTTAGGAAATTTGTTTGAATGAATTGACAGTAAACTTAAAATTACGATCATAATTTGACTGACTTAATGAAATATTTTCTTGCTCCAAGTATGTGATTTACCTTATTTTAATTAGGTCGTTGATTTAAATCTACGTACGCATAGCATTGACTTAATGTAAGAATTTGTTTAAAAGAATGCAATTTTTCATTATTTAAAAAAAATGTGGATTTCTTGGCCCAATCATATTTATGTATGTACATGTGTCTAGAGCCGCTACTGACTCAATCATATTTATTAGGGATAAGCGAATAGTAACGACACTGGTTAAAAGTATTCGTTACTTGGAAACTATTCGTTACTCGTTACATTTGTATTCTTTTTTCTTTTCGTTTAATTCTTACAAAAATTTCCTTGGAAAAATATAGAATAAAGTTACATAAATTTGTAATATAAATAGGTATAATTACTATAATTCAGGGTTGTTTTGCTAATTCACTTAGTTTTTTAAAGGAATGAGTGTACAGGTAACGAGTAACGAACACTTTTTAAAAAGTAACGAATAGTAAGGTATACCTAGAAGTAACGAGATTCTACATCACTATTCTGTATTTACATTTGTAATCAAGTTATAATTTATTGTAATTCAACAGCGATCGTCATTATGATTGACTTTGATTGCATATTTTACTCTTTTTAAAAATATATTGTAGCCCTGAAAAGGGCTTATTTTTACGTTGTGATTGTATCAAAATTACAAATCATGGCGATAATATTCAATTCTGTTGATGATTTAGGAATTTATTTCTTTGCAACTTTCTTGGCTGTAGCTGGCTTCTTTGTTGCTGTTAATTTTTTCGGTTTTGGAGCCTTTGGAGATTTTGGTGCTGCTTTTGGTGCTTTCTCTTTTTTTGGTTTAGGTGCTTTAGGTTTTGATGCTTTAACTTTTGGTGAACCAGCTTTCTTTGCACTTTTAGCTGCAGATACTGCGGCTTTCTTCTTCTCGGTCTTTTTCTTTTCACTCTTCTTCTTTGGACTCTTTGCTGTTTTCTCTTTTGGTTTTTTAGTTGCTGCTGATTTGTTCTTTTTAACTGGACTTCCACCTTCAGTTTTTTGTGCTTTCGCTGAAGTTGGTAATTTAAAGGAACCAGAAGCACCTTTTCCTTTTGTTTGTATCAATTTACCACTAACAACAGCTGTCTTTAAATACTTTTTTATAAAAGGTGCCAATTTGTCAGCGTCTACCTTATAATTGGCTGCCAAGTATTTTTTAATAGCTGGTAGCGATGAACCACCCCTTTCCTTTAAAGTTTTGATAGCATTATTAACCATTTGTGCTGTTGGAGGATGAGTTGGCTTACTTCTTGGTTTTTTTGTTGCACCAGAAGCCGCTTTCTTGGACTTTTTTCCTTCAACATTTGCAGTTGCTGATACTTTCGTTTCTGTATTTGCTGCGTCTGCCATTTTTTAATGTAAATGAAATCACAGTATTTTTAGTCTAAATTAAATTTTGATACTGATCACTGTCACTGAACACAATATTTCACGTTTATCGTTATGAGCACTAATGTTTAATTGTCTACACAATACACGATTACACGAAATCACTTTGTAGTAAAAAACAATGTTTATTGTTTATTTGATTTGTATTATTTTGCTTCACAGGAGGTATGAATGTCTAAAAGAGACCACCTATTTTTAACTGAAATTTCGTTTCATATAAAATTTTTCGATTTCGTCTTCAATCCAAAACAGTTTTGTTAAAATTACTCATTTTTTTCTCATATAACCCTTATGTTAAAATAATTGAGTTAGATGCAGAACATTTTTTCCTGTCTAGAACACAAAGTTTCATGTTTGTACGTTCTCTATTTTTTTAGTTATTTCAATTTTATTGGAAAATATTGTCGAAAATTTCCAAAATATTTTCTTAATTTTGCAATTTATTGTACTAAAATTAAATATAATGAGCTGAATTTTTGGGTGTAGCTAAAACTTTATATGTACTATCCAACTCGATTTTTGGTTTGATCACATTTGATGTTTTGAATGTATTTTAAAGTGATTTTCAAATTGCATCACATCCTCCATACTTCCATACAATACCATTGTTCAAAGAAATTGTTCTGTCGCTCTATACTTTGTTCATTTATGTAGGTTTTCAAATATTTTTCGTTTTTGTGTGATTATTGTTTATTTAAATTGAATAAATGATTTTACTTGTAATTAAATTGAATTTGTAGAATATATTTTTAAACAAGAAATTTTAATTAATTACTATGCACATATAGTATATGTGTACGTATACATGTAATGTAGTTAATGTAGCTATAGGTAATATTTTTTACATATTATGTAGATAAGATTATAAAAATTTTATTTTCTGTATATCGGCCCTTAATATTTATCAATTATCACATATTCATTACAATATAATATGTATACTATTCAACACAAACGTACAGAGTACATACACATGACATATTGTACATAAGAGAATAACATCAACATATGCATACACATACGGACATAGAATATACATACTAAGTACATATGTAGGTATACAGGTTTGAATATGAATATTTTCATTATTAATTTCTCGTTTATTTCGATTTGAGTTGAATTAAAGGACACAGCTGATATAAATTCGTCATATTAACATATAGGTTACATTAATGACTGTGCACACATGCGTATGTATACATAATTACACTACGAATGTTCCATTTTCATTGGAGTAAATGTTTGTAATTAAAAACAACAGAAAAATAGGTACATTGAAAGGACATTACAGTTCACACTATTTGCTGTTTAACAATTTATATAATTTAGTAAATAATTGTCTTTGTGAGGTTGAAAATAAATCTTATACATCTTGATTAGAATTTGAATGAAAATATCTTAATAAGGCATGAATCATGATTAAATTTCACCTTTTTGAAAGATTTAGTGGTCCTGAAAAGGACCGTTTTGTAAATAAATATTTACTTTGTCAATTTGAGCAGAATCATGTACATAACAGGCATATGAATGAGTAATTGTATGTATTTTAAGCTCTTTCACCACGAATACGACGAGCTAATTGAATATCTTTTGGCATGATGGTAACACGTTTTGCATGAATAGCACACAAATTTGTATCTTCGAATAATCCAACAAGATATGCTTCACTTGCTTCTTGAAGTGCCATTACAGCTGAACTTTGAAAACGTAAATCTGTTTTAAAATCTTGGGCAATCTCACGCACTAACCGTTGGAATGGTAATTTACGAATAAGAAGCTCTGTACTTTTTTGATAACGTCTGATTTCACGAAGAGCCACTGTACCAGGACGATAGCGATGGGGCTTCTTTACACCACCAGTTGCCGGTGCACTTTTCCTAGCAGCCTTTGTTGCTAGTTGTTTGCGTGGTGCTTTACCACCAGTAGATTTACGTGCAGTCTGCTTTGTTCTTGCCATTTTTAAATCACACAAAAGAAATCAAATTGCCGACGGATAAATTCAAATCCAATTGAATAACTGAAGAATGAAAACTTGAAAACTAAACTGAACTGAAGTATAAACGATTTAAAAAACACTCACTACGAAACTGAGTTCCCCTTCAAAACTACATTTTTATTTATAGACTTTTCTTGTCTTACCAGGTGACGAGCAAATTATTTGTAAATATAGTGACTGTATGTGTACTGTCATACTGTGTATATGAATAAAACGTGTTATTAGGGTACCCAAACAGAATAGAAAGAAAGTATATAAGTAAGCTGAACATTCATATTATTTTATCAGTTGACTTCTGGATTTCGGGTGAATTTTTGTTTGAGTGAAGTGAATCGGTTGTTTTGTAGTCAGTGAATTGAAATCTCTATTGTATTGAAGATAATTTGGTTTTTTGAATTTTCATATTGAAATAATTAAATATGACCGGTCGTGGTAAAGGTGGAAAAGGTTTAGGGAAAGGAGGTGCAAAGCGTCATAGAAAAGTTTTGCGTGATAATATTCAAGGTATTACCAAGCCGGCAATCCGTCGTTTAGCTCGTCGTGGTGGTGTTAAACGTATATCAGGATTAATATATGAAGAAACACGAGGTGTTTTGAAAGTGTTTTTGGAAAATGTTATTCGGGATGCTGTTACATACACAGAACACGCTAAACGTAAGACAGTGACTGCCATGGATGTTGTATACGCATTGAAACGACAAGGCCGTACTCTGTATGGTTTTGGTGGTTAAATTGGTTTTTATTGTTTATCAATGTCAATACGAAATTTTTTATAGCAGACGATTTTAATAAAAACGGCCCTTTTCAGGGCCACTAAATTTTTGATTAAAGAGTAATTACAATAAATCATGTAAATATTTAGTACTGAATGTATGCGTTGATCTAGCCTGTACCTTAAAGCAATACAGATTTGAGTGCAGTTTTGTTGTTACCTCTTAAAAAATGTAGTTTTTGGTCAAAAGAAAAGTGAACAATATGTATATGAATTTAAATTATAAATATTTGTGAAACACTTCTTTAATTTCATAATCTTTCAAATTTTTAGTGAAATGTCCGAATATGATATGTAAAAATATATATATAACTATTACATATAAAATATATTATGTATAATATGTATCTATATTAAATAAAATTTGTTTTAAAAAAATACTCTTTGATTATATATTTGATCGTCCTGAAAAGGACGTGTTTTTTTAAATCGTTTTGTATTCATATGAATTGTCTTTGTATGGTCATAATTAAAACTGAACTTAGGCTTTTTTCTCGGTTTTCTTTGGCAATAAGACCGCTTGTATGTTAGGTAAAACACCACCTTGAGCAATGGTTACACCGGAAAGCAGTTTATTTAATTCTTCGTCATTACGAATGGCTAATTGTAAGTGACGAGGAATTATTCTGGTCTTTTTGTTGTCACGAGCCGCATTCCCAGCCAATTCTAGAACTTCAGCAGCCAAATATTCCATTACAGCAGCTAGATAAACTGGTGCACCAGCTCCTACTCGTTCAGCATAATTGCCCTTTCTCAATAGACGATGTATACGACCAACAGGAAATTGTAAACCAGCGCGATTTGATCTTGACTTTGCCTTGCCTTTAACTTTTCCACCTTTACCGCGTCCAGACATTTTTAGCTAATAAAATTCTGTTACTTCACAAGACACAAACTGAAACTGACGATGATCAAACTTGAAATGAATTTTCTATCACATTGTACGAATATTTATAGGACCTGCAGTGCGTACAAACTGTGACTTTTCAATGAACAAAATGTAAAGAGGGTCGAATAATGAGTTCGTCTGTGTGGTTAGATTGGTGAACAATAATGAGACACGTATCCAGAATAAAATCAAATTACAACAGTTTCACTTTAGTGGTTGTTTGTTCAAGTTCAAGTTTTTTAAGTGTGTGAAAAGGTAAAAAATGCCACCAAAAACGAGTGGAAAAGCAGCGAAAAAAGCCGGTAAGGCACAAAAGAATATTTCGAAAGGTGACAAGAAAAAGAAACGCAAGAGGAAGGAAAGTTACGCTATCTACATTTACAAAGTTTTGAAACAAGTTCATCCAGATACTGGAATTTCTTCAAAAGCCATGAGTATTATGAACAGTTTTGTTAACGATATATTTGAAAGAATTGCTGCAGAAGCTTCACGATTAGCTCATTACAATAAACGTTCAACAATTACAAGTCGTGAAATTCAAACTGCTGTTCGATTGTTATTACCTGGTGAACTTGCTAAACATGCAGTGAGTGAAGGAACAAAGGCTGTAACCAAATATACAAGTTCAAAATAAATGTTTCATTATTAAGTGACAGTGCTAAAATATATACATATACGAAATTAAACAATTGGTCCTTTTCAGGGCCGCAAAATCCATTATCAAAGAGTAAAGTGAAAACTTTCAAATGAAACGTTGTTGTGCAATTCGTGTACGTGTTTAATGTTCTGATCTTAGTGTCTCGCCAATGTTGAATGCCACCGTCTATAGTCTTTACACAATTATGATGTATAACAAAATCCTTATAAAATGTTTTTTTCTTTTCATTTAATATATTGCGAATAAATGTGTAAAAAATGATGAACAATTTTCGTATAATGTAATGGAAAGTTTTGAGTAGATTGATAAAACATAAACTGAAATTGCATGTACATGATTTTTTTAAATATAATTGAAGACACATATATTCGATAATTTACTGTAATTATTGTCATTTTCAAATTTTGTTTAAGGGGCTATAAGAAGTGTATCATATTTAAAAAATAAAGTAGATTTTCTTGAAATAAGTAGAATAATTCCTGAAATTTAAATTCAATTGAAAAAAAGTATATCTATTTATATTACCAATTAAAGCAATCTCAATAATATTATTGTACACACATATATGTATGTATACGTCATGAATATTTATGCATGCATGTATGTCTTAAACACGACAGAATTGTGTTTACGTAGAAATAAAATCCAAAACAAGGGCACTAAAATTTAAAAGAAATGAGATATAAATCTTTTCTTATTATGTATGGAGATACAATTTGCATGATTTTTGTATTGAAGAATTTTCTTACACTTCCTTTTGGTACTTTTTTGTGTTGCCCGATTACTTACTTTTGTGTGAAGTTCAAGTAGACATAATATCATATTTGTTTACATCATACCATACATTATTATTCATCATATTTGTCTACATTTGATTGTGTTTGTTTACAAGTTTAAGAACAGCTGCTTACTTGGTGTTGTTTAACAGGGGAATTTCCAGAAGACAGAATATCTAATTTAAGACTACCCCATACGTAAAATCTGCCCTAACACATTCATAATTTCACTTGAGTGTGTTAATGTTACAATATGTATAGTGTATAACGTATATACAGTATAAGCATATGTACTGCAGTGGCGTAGCGTGGATGTTATCAATAGTGTTCTATCGTTACAAAAAATAAATTGTGCTGAATTTTAACCGAATCGTTGATATATCTTATGTGCACTGTACTCTGTCGAGCATATTTTCGAACGCAGCCTTGTATTATTTTATACATATTTAAATCACACTGGTGCATGCGATGACATAAATTCGTGTGCTGGTTAAATTACAGCACCACCGCAAACAAATAACATGAAGTAGAACTTAACAGTAATATAAACATATATAGTATGTACTATAGTACTAAACGACGTATTGGAAATAGAAGATTTAAAATATGACTAGGTGTGATGTGAACACCTAGAACACCCTGAGAATACGCCACTGATGTACTGTGTAATTATAACAATACAAAAACCGGTCCAGTAGAATTGTTGTTGATTGTATAGTATGCAACATAGTTAAGCAGGTAGATTGTAGCCGTACGCTTTTCATACATGGATGATAAGAATTCTTACCTACCTTTTGAAAATGAAAATAAAGACCTTTTTTTGTAACATATCTTCGCTTTTTTAAATGTAAAACCAGTTAAAAATATATCAATAGCTATGTTCTTAGAATATACTGAAAATAAGATCTACATGTTTGAATATCCTCTTCATACTTCTTATAATGAACTTATGCTGTTTTTCATATGTTTGCATGAATGTATGTGTCTTAGGTAATCAGTGCTTCTTATAAATTAAACATCCTGACAAACGTAGAAATCTACCTTTTGAGAGCAAAAATAAAGAAAGTTATTATACAGATATTATATTAAATGTATTCTTGCATTTGATTACAGCTACAATAAAACATCTATTGTATGCTTATTTATACCGAACGCTGCAAACCACAAAACCTACAAACAACAAGTCCGTATGTATATGATTAAAGCATTTAATTAATAAACATACATATGATAGGTATATGTATATGCGTATGTTTACTGCGTGTGTATTTATGTGTTTATACGATATGTATGCATCGTGTGTATATACTATATATATAATTAATATGTACATGCATTCAGTCTTTAGCACATACATATATAATAGTATGCACATACACCTTAGCACGCATGTATGTATAGATTCTTTTTGGTAATTGAATAAATAACATTTGCATTAAAAGAAAATTTGACCAGTTGATTATTCAAATAATTTATTTTATAATATGTGTCAATACATACATATTGAGAATATACTTATGTATTATAATACGTTAATTGCAATAAAAAATCTTTAGTTGAAAAGAAAATGAATGTAAGGACTGTACACGTTATTTGCATATGTATATATACGTGCGATGTATTACATTGAATAGTCGTACATAGTATTAAATGTGTATAAATATTTGTAGGACATTCAAGCACAATGCATACGCATATACCTCTATACATATAGGATACATTCTAATTTTTTTAATATCGCATTATAAGTGAAATTAAAATAATTTCTAGAATCCAAACTGTTATTAATTAAGGAGATTGTTCAATTCAGACAGGCCTAAGTACTTATAATTTTGTCACCTTGAATATAAAAAAGAACAAATTTAGACGACTAGAAACACTTTTATTTGATATACACTGAATTATTCAAGTAATAAGTATGCTCATATGTATAATACTCACGTACCCTTAAGTCGTACATGCAGGCAGATGCATAGGTGCAATGTATAGTACCTTAAAACTGAAATACGGATTCAGGTAAAATAAACAATACAATCGATATGTTGTAACACACATTCATCACAATATGATATTTTTCTTTTGCTAATAACGTGAATGTTGCTCTAAATATGTTGATTGAAATGTACTTGCGAACATGCATAAAAAATGCCTCCCTAATTGAGTGGAATTAAAAATGCAATTATCTTTAAAAATATTTACAACAGAACGTATAGAAATATAGCATCATAACTTTGGTATACTTTCTATATTGGATAAGTCTACAGCTAGAACCAAAATAATATGTAATCTTTTGTACAAACCGTTATACAATATTTTCAATACAATCTATACTGATCAGATTGTCATTATTTGCATTCGTTCAGTATAAATATGTACATACATGTGGTGATCAGAAATGATGATGAATTTAGTTTAGCATTATAATATTGTACTATGTTATACTTACCTATTATTATCTGAAATATATTAAACACTAACACAATTCAATACTTACCGTTGCCACTTATTATTAAAATAAACCATTGTAAAATAATGTACTTGCCAGCAATTGTCATGTTATAGCAACACAACTTAATACGTACTGTTGTTGAATTAAAAGTAATCTGTAAATAATATTGATAATGTAAATGATAATAACAATGCAATATCAATGTAATACAAGTAATTTAGAAGAGATGAACGTAGAATTTGGTACAATACTTTATACTTACCTTTAATTAATAAAATGTTTAACTTATGTATTATTAAATAAATCGTTTAATTAATATACTTACCTTTAAATCTCACATACATACATATGTACATACATCGTATTTAGAACAACAAATTTTTTTCATTTACAAATAAAAAACAAAGAGTGTATAGTAACATGATGTACTTATGAAAGATGATAAATTGATATAAATCTCTCGAAAATATGAAAGAAATGACATTGTATTATTTACCAGGCATTTATTATGCAATGAACAAGGGTATAATTCAATTTATGAGAATGCATAAATACGTCTTTTAAATACAACAATAAAATGAAGTGTAAACAAACATATCAAAAAGTATTTATTAGACATAAGAAAAATGTCCGGATTGGTAATTTATCTGATCAAACAGATTCACATTTATATCTTGTGAAGGGTTGGATAGATAGATATTATAATATATACGTATATAAATGATTGAAATTATAAAAATTATTACAAGTATTGAGGACATCACCTGATTAATTCGTTACAAATATATCTAAAGCAATCAATTAAAATTGAATATACAAAGTATCAAATTGAATTTCGTATCGTTTAGAATATTCATTTTATGCAGAATGATTCATTGAGAATTTGTCGTTGTATATATGTATGCATGGTATAAAAAGCTCTTAATAAGGTAGAGTTTGCGCATTTGCATGGAAGCTACTATAAAGAGCTTTTTATACTATGTGGTTACTATGTTAAATTAAATTGTATTTTAAAAACAATTTTTTTCATTTTATGAATTTTTTTATTTTCTTAATGTAGTTTTTTAATTTTTTTAACTTCTTACACTACACTTAACCATTTTAAAAAAATTCTTATCACTGTTATTATTATTATTACTATTTTTATTTATTATTACATTATATTAACACTACACACACTACACTACAATGTACACTACACTTTGCACTACACTTACAATTATTTTTTTATTATACTGTTTTATATTATTATATTTATTATTTGTTTTTAATCTTATAGTTATTGCTTTAACAATTAATTTTGTTCAATATAAATTATTTATTTACTTTTAAAATTAACTACATTAACGAATATACACAAATTTGTATGAAAAAACTGTTTTTCCCACATAAATTTATTTACAAACAATAAAAGCTATCAAATGCATACGTAAAAAAGCTTTCAATGGCGACTATGAGAAAAAATTAAGTTTACCTTTAGAGTTATTATACCATGATATGTATGTATGTGCATATGTGTGTAGGATGAAAAAGAATCATAACTCTACTTGTGAATCGGTATCTCACATTCATATGTAGCGTACTCAACTACTTAAAGTGTGAATATGATTGTCAAATGGCTAAATAATATATTTGAATTTAAGTGGAACAGTGCTTTATGTATGTGATTTGAGTACACGTATTTTTAAAAATGATCGTGTAACCCTAGTTTAACCACGGACGTAACCATGGTTTCGAAATTGCATAGAAGTTATAAAAAAATGTAGTATTAGCAAGTTTGGTTGTCGTGTGATATTAGCCTTAGTTTTTAAAAAATGTATTTTTTGACAAATATTCGAAATTTATTCAAAATTTATTTTTGGACATGTTGGCCTTGACTTTCAAAAAAATTTATAAATAGAAGTGACATCCAGAATTTCATTAAAATTTGAAAGGAAATAAAACAGATCAGACGCCTGTTAATTAACTTTCACGAAAATTAAAAACAAACCAATTACAAGCATTTGAAAAATTTTTGAAAAATAATTGATTTATAGAATAAAGTGTGCCGAAATTTATGCAATAAAAATTTTTGAAAAAGCCTACTGTAAATCAGAGATACAGTCATATTAATCGTACGTACCATATATAACAAAATAATACATACATATATACAATTAAATAAAATATAAAGCCCTAAAGTCTATAGTCTGCAGCCCTAAGCCTTTGTCTTTCCCTAGAGTCTTGAATCTTGCTTGATAAAAGAAATATGGCAACCTTCGGCGGTGCTGTCTTCATTAATGATAAAAAAGTTAATTTATGCATTCCGGCCAAAGCGCCTAAAATGAAAATTAAATATTGTAAATTGTCGTGGGAAGAGGGACATAGTCGAAATAGTGCTGGATCTTTAATTTCGACCGATTCGGGTATTACCAATAAATCTTTAAAATCCAACACTATTTCGACTTTGTCCAACAAAACTTTCAGCATGTCATCGGACCAAACATACACGGTGTTATCAAACACAAATACATTTAAAGCCCAGTCTGCATATACGCCATCGTTATTAACACCGCCTACAATACCGACCATAACGCTATCCTCAATGACAGCTACAGAATCATCGTTGCCAACAACAGCCTTTGAGGAATGGCTTTACAATAAAAATTACCAACGAATGTTAGAAAAGAAAAGACAATTAAAAAAGGAAAAAATAGACAACAAGAAAAAACAAGACAGACAAAAGTTAAGCGACAAAAAATACAATGAGTGGCTTGACCAAAAAAACAAAGAAAAACAGAAAGAAGAAGAAGAGAAAAAAATTAAACAACAACAGGAAGCGGAAAAAAGGAAACAAGTACTAGAAAAGAGGAAACAGGAAGCACAAATAAAATTGAAACAGTGGACCCAGAAAAAAATGATTGAACAGAAGGAACGTAAAGAATCCGCTATTCGTGAAATTGTAAGGCAGCATCAAGCAGTGTATAAAAGACAACAAGAAGCTGAGCTGGCCTACAAAAAGTGGTTGAAGAAAGCCCCATACAAAACGAGACCGGTACCCATGAACCAAGGCCTCGAATCGTTAAAAGGTACGATGGGTCCGTTGAATATTAATTCAAAGCCATGGGTTTAAATGAAATGCAATTCTCAAGGGGTTAAACGGCAGAAAAAAACATGAAAACATTATTGGAATGGATGGTGTACATATTGATGTTTTCAGTCAGCGCTCAGTTTGAAGAGGTGAGTTTACAACAGGAACGACAATTATCCTTAAGAAATCATGTACAAGAAGTATATGAACAAGTTCTGCCGAGGCAAGAACGGGGACCGATGCTTACTATACCTCCTCGTGGTGGTCCCTGGGTTACCTTGATGCAAGCTCATACTTGTTTGCATCAAGGTAAGCTAAATAGTAAGCAGAATACGAGGTGTTTGACAAACTGATACTATTCTTGAACGATTTACTTGAACTTCATAGAAAACATAATTACATACATACGCGTGTTATTCTGAATGCATTATTACTTGGAAATTTGAATAAACACTGTCTTTCAAACATACTTTTATACGTAGTGTGTACTTAAGCATGAATGCATTTTCATTATTATAATGTTTTTACAATATATACGTATAAGCGTGTACATTTATTTTATATTGCAAAAATGAAAACGATGTTGTTGATTGCCCAAAATTAACTGTTTATTGAAATTAATTTAACTTTTCGATTATTGAAAATACAAAATTTCTCACGATTGCATGTGTATAAAATTGACAAAACTAATAAGAATTGGATTTAATTTAAAAGGAAACGAATACACCTTTACATGAAATAAAAAAAATAGAAATGTAATTTGAGTAGTCTGAAATTTGTATGCATACATATTAAATTTATTGTACATATTTAATTGATGCATTGTAAATATTTGAAATAAATGTCAATTCTATATTTCTGTCTTTGTGTTATAAAGGAGTTGCATTCTTGATACACATGTTCAATTGAAAGATTTTGATTGCATTGACATTTTGTAATGTTTGTTTTCCTTATATAATGTTCATGAGTAATTCTTGTATGTCCTGTTCTTAATCTAGTTACTATGATGGTTCAAGATTTTTCCAAGGATAAATGTATGTCTTTTTTAATACTTTTGAGTCATATTAAGTCAAATGTGTAATAGTAAAAACACAATTTCCAGTGAATTTAAATATTTTTACAATTTTTCTAATTTACGTCTGAACACTAATAATATTATGACTCGACTTCCTTACTTATTTCACATGCAAGTATTATTCACCTAATTATGATAAAATATATAATCCTATTACTGGAATCAATTGTTTCTTTTCCGACAATGTAAGTATAGAATGTAGGTATAAAGTACTGATAATGGAATATAATGTAAGTATATAATCACGTGATTTTTAAAATAATAAGTACAAGAATACTTGCATACTAATATTCAATACAAATACAAATCAAATATGTTAATTTAATTTATTTGATGTCAAAATATTTCTAACATAAAGAAAGAGAGTATAAAAATGTTTAAGAAAATAATCATAGTAATGAAATTCCAACTTCAGAATGAAGATTTAATTTTGTTGAATCAAGAACAGGCATAATAAATTTGTTGTTATAAATATAAGATTATTTGGAATATTTTCAGAAATTTTAATTAGAATAGAAATGATTTACCAATTGGCAAGCCAATATAATTTTGTTTATTAATTTATACTGAAATCTCTATTCGTGCATTTTTTGAACCTAGAATTTGATATTACATTTTTACTTTATTGTGTTACAATTCATATAAGCACTTGTAAGATATATGTTATTCTGAAATCAAAATGAAATAAAATGAAAAATTAAAGAACAGTACAGTAAATCAATATTAGATGAACTGGAAAGTACAGACATTAGCATAGGTAAATATGTTTAAAAATACATGTGTATATTATATAATAGCATAAAACTCACACAGGGACAAGAAATCTTCTTTTCTTCATGCTCCTGCCTGCAGTATTGGTACCAACTTCACGAATTGCTGTACATAGTTCCACAACAACAAAAAGCAGAATCTTGAAAAACGTCCATAAATGATTCTTCACGTCACTGCACTTAACGGCTTGTACGTACAAATAAAATTGTTAACAGAACAAAGAGTTAATAATACAACTACAGTACAGCCTATTATATGTGCTGTTGGCCTTAACATTAAAGAATATTATGTATATTATTTTAAGACGTATTATAAATTGCCAAATATTATGAAAGCGGATTATGTTTGCTCTAAAATATGAATGTAATGTATTTAATTTAAGTTATACGAAAGTATGTATATAATATTGATACAGAATATGATGAAAGAAATAGTTCGCTGTCAACATTAAAATAACAGCGTTAATTACGTCATCATAATTATCATTTTTTTCAAAAAGCAAACTTATATTCAGGAATATTTTCATAAATTTTACAAATCAAATCAAAAATGACAATTTTTTGTCTCATATGCAATAAGGAATTTAGTCTAAGCGAAAAACTTTGTTCACTTGAAATAAATAAGAAGTAATTGTATTTTTTATAAAACGCACCTCTATTCATTAAAATACAAACAAGCATATTGAAAATTTTCTAAGTATTATAGGTTTATTCTTTTTGTTAATTTTAAGTGTAAATATCAAATATGTATAGTATGTATGTATTCGTAAATAAAAATTTTGTTATTTCAATGTAATTTTGTTGTTTTAATTAAATAATTTGAATATGGCCTTGTTTTAAAAACATGATTGCATACAGTTTAGGAAATTTGTTTGAATGAATTGACAGTAAACTTAAAATTACGATCATAATTTGACTGACTTAATGAAATATTTTCTTGCTCCAAGTATGTGATTTACCTTATTTTAATTAGGTCGTTGATTTAAATCTACGTACGCATAGCATTGACTTAATGTAAGAATTTGTTTAAAAGAATGCAATTTTTCATTATTTAAAAAAAATGTGGATTTCTTGGCCCAATCATATTTATGTATGTACATGTGTCTAGAGCCGCTACTGACTCAATCATATTTATTAGGGATAAGCGAATAGTAACGACACTGGTTAAAAGTATTCGTTACTTGGAAACTATTCGTTACTCGTTACATTTGTATTCTTTTTTCTTTTCGTTTAATTCTTACAAAAATTTCCTTGGAAAAATATAGAATAAAGTTACATAAATTTGTAATATAAATAGGTATAATTACTATAATTCAGGGTTGTTTTGCTAATTCACTTAGTTTTTTAAAGGAATGAGTGTACAGGTAACGAGTAACGAACACTTTTTAAAAAGTAACGAATAGTAAGGTATACCTAGAAGTAACGAGATTCTACATCACTATTCTGTATTTACATTTGTAATCAAGTTATAATTTATTGTAATTCAACAGCGATCGTCATTATGATTGACTTTGATTGCATATTTTACTCTTTTTAAAAATATATTGTAGCCCTGAAAAGGGCTTATTTTTACGTTGTGATTGTATCAAAATTACAAATCATGGCGATAATATTCAATTCTGTTGATGATTTAGGAATTTATTTCTTTGCAACTTTCTTGGCTGTAGCTGGCTTCTTTGTTGCTGTTAATTTTTTCGGTTTTGGAGCCTTTGGAGATTTTGGTGCTGCTTTTGGTGCTTTCTCTTTTTTTGGTTTAGGTGCTTTAGGTTTTGATGCTTTAACTTTTGGTGAACCAGCTTTCTTTGCACTTTTAGCTGCAGATACTGCGGCTTTCTTCTTCTCGGTCTTTTTCTTTTCACTCTTCTTCTTTGGACTCTTTGCTGTTTTCTCTTTTGGTTTTTTAGTTGCTGCTGATTTGTTCTTTTTAACTGGACTTCCACCTTCAGTTTTTTGTGCTTTCGCTGAAGTTGGTAATTTAAAGGAACCAGAAGCACCTTTTCCTTTTGTTTGTATCAATTTACCACTAACAACAGCTGTCTTTAAATACTTTTTTATAAAAGGTGCCAATTTGTCAGCGTCTACCTTATAATTGGCTGCCAAGTATTTTTTAATAGCTGGTAGCGATGAACCACCCCTTTCCTTTAAAGTTTTGATAGCATTATTAACCATTTGTGCTGTTGGAGGATGAGTTGGCTTACTTCTTGGTTTTTTTGTTGCACCAGAAGCCGCTTTCTTGGACTTTTTTCCTTCAACATTTGCAGTTGCTGATACTTTCGTTTCTGTATTTGCTGCGTCTGCCATTTTTTAATGTAAATGAAATCACAGTATTTTTAGTCTAAATTAAATTTTGATACTGATCACTGTCACTGAACACAATATTTCACGTTTATCGTTATGAGCACTAATGTTTAATTGTCTACACAATACACGATTACACGAAATCACTTTGTAGTAAAAAACAATGTTTATTGTTTATTTGATTTGTATTATTTTGCTTCACAGGAGGTATGAATGTCTAAAAGAGACCACCTATTTTTAACTGAAATTTCGTTTCATATAAAATTTTTCGATTTCGTCTTCAATCCAAAACAGTTTTGTTAAAATTACTCATTTTTTTCTCATATAACCCTTATGTTAAAATAATTGAGTTAGATGCAGAACATTTTTTCCTGTCTAGAACACAAAGTTTCATGTTTGTACGTTCTCTATTTTTTTAGTTATTTCAATTTTATTGGAAAATATTGTCGAAAATTTCCAAAATATTTTCTTAATTTTGCAATTTATTGTACTAAAATTAAATATAATGAGCTGAATTTTTGGGTGTAGCTAAAACTTTATATGTACTATCCAACTCGATTTTTGGTTTGATCACATTTGATGTTTTGAATGTATTTTAAAGTGATTTTCAAATTGCATCACATCCTCCATACTTCCATACAATACCATTGTTCAAAGAAATTGTTCTGTCGCTCTATACTTTGTTCATTTATGTAGGTTTTCAAATATTTTTCGTTTTTGTGTGATTATTGTTTATTTAAATTGAATAAATGATTTTACTTGTAATTAAATTGAATTTGTAGAATATATTTTTAAACAAGAAATTTTAATTAATTACTATGCACATATAGTATATGTGTACGTATACATGTAATGTAGTTAATGTAGCTATAGGTAATATTTTTTACATATTATGTAGATAAGATTATAAAAATTTTATTTTCTGTATATCGGCCCTTAATATTTATCAATTATCACATATTCATTACAATATAATATGTATACTATTCAACACAAACGTACAGAGTACATACACATGACATATTGTACATAAGAGAATAACATCAACATATGCATACACATACGGACATAGAATATACATACTAAGTACATATGTAGGTATACAGGTTTGAATATGAATATTTTCATTATTAATTTCTCGTTTATTTCGATTTGAGTTGAATTAAAGGACACAGCTGATATAAATTCGTCATATTAACATATAGGTTACATTAATGACTGTGCACACATGCGTATGTATACATAATTACACTACGAATGTTCCATTTTCATTGGAGTAAATGTTTGTAATTAAAAACAACAGAAAAATAGGTACATTGAAAGGACATTACAGTTCACACTATTTGCTGTTTAACAATTTATATAATTTAGTAAATAATTGTCTTTGTGAGGTTGAAAATAAATCTTATACATCTTGATTAGAATTTGAATGAAAATATCTTAATAAGGCATGAATCATGATTAAATTTCACCTTTTTGAAAGATTTAGTGGTCCTGAAAAGGACCGTTTTGTAAATAAATATTTACTTTGTCAATTTGAGCAGAATCATGTACATAACAGGCATATGAATGAGTAATTGTATGTATTTTAAGCTCTTTCACCACGAATACGACGAGCTAATTGAATATCTTTTGGCATGATGGTAACACGTTTTGCATGAATAGCACACAAATTTGTATCTTCGAATAATCCAACAAGATATGCTTCACTTGCTTCTTGAAGTGCCATTACAGCTGAACTTTGAAAACGTAAATCTGTTTTAAAATCTTGGGCAATCTCACGCACTAACCGTTGGAATGGTAATTTACGAATAAGAAGCTCTGTACTTTTTTGATAACGTCTGATTTCACGAAGAGCCACTGTACCAGGACGATAGCGATGGGGCTTCTTTACACCACCAGTTGCCGGTGCACTTTTCCTAGCAGCCTTTGTTGCTAGTTGTTTGCGTGGTGCTTTACCACCAGTAGATTTACGTGCAGTCTGCTTTGTTCTTGCCATTTTTAAATCACACAAAAGAAATCAAATTGCCGACGGATAAATTCAAATCCAATTGAATAACTGAAGAATGAAAACTTGAAAACTAAACTGAACTGAAGTATAAACGATTTAAAAAACACTCACTACGAAACTGAGTTCCCCTTCAAAACTACATTTTTATTTATAGACTTTTCTTGTCTTACCAGGTGACGAGCAAATTATTTGTAAATATAGTGACTGTATGTGTACTGTCATACTGTGTATATGAATAAAACGTGTTATTAGGGTACCCAAACAGAATAGAAAGAAAGTATATAAGTAAGCTGAACATTCATATTATTTTATCAGTTGACTTCTGGATTTCGGGTGAATTTTTGTTTGAGTGAAGTGAATCGGTTGTTTTGTAGTCAGTGAATTGAAATCTCTATTGTATTGAAGATAATTTGGTTTTTTGAATTTTCATATTGAAATAATTAAATATGACCGGTCGTGGTAAAGGTGGAAAAGGTTTAGGGAAAGGAGGTGCAAAGCGTCATAGAAAAGTTTTGCGTGATAATATTCAAGGTATTACCAAGCCGGCAATCCGTCGTTTAGCTCGTCGTGGTGGTGTTAAACGTATATCAGGATTAATATATGAAGAAACACGAGGTGTTTTGAAAGTGTTTTTGGAAAATGTTATTCGGGATGCTGTTACATACACAGAACACGCTAAACGTAAGACAGTGACTGCCATGGATGTTGTATACGCATTGAAACGACAAGGCCGTACTCTGTATGGTTTTGGTGGTTAAATTGGTTTTTATTGTTTATCAATGTCAATACGAAATTTTTTATAGCAGACGATTTTAATAAAAACGGCCCTTTTCAGGGCCACTAAATTTTTGATTAAAGAGTAATTACAATAAATCATGTAAATATTTAGTACTGAATGTATGCGTTGATCTAGCCTGTACCTTAAAGCAATACAGATTTGAGTGCAGTTTTGTTGTTACCTCTTAAAAAATGTAGTTTTTGGTCAAAAGAAAAGTGAACAATATGTATATGAATTTAAATTATAAATATTTGTGAAACACTTCTTTAATTTCATAATCTTTCAAATTTTTAGTGAAATGTCCGAATATGATATGTAAAAATATATATATAACTATTACATATAAAATATATTATGTATAATATGTATCTATATTAAATAAAATTTGTTTTAAAAAAATACTCTTTGATTATATATTTGATCGTCCTGAAAAGGACGTGTTTTTTTAAATCGTTTTGTATTCATATGAATTGTCTTTGTATGGTCATAATTAAAACTGAACTTAGGCTTTTTTCTCGGTTTTCTTTGGCAATAAGACCGCTTGTATGTTAGGTAAAACACCACCTTGAGCAATGGTTACACCGGAAAGCAGTTTATTTAATTCTTCGTCATTACGAATGGCTAATTGTAAGTGACGAGGAATTATTCTGGTCTTTTTGTTGTCACGAGCCGCATTCCCAGCCAATTCTAGAACTTCAGCAGCCAAATATTCCATTACAGCAGCTAGATAAACTGGTGCACCAGCTCCTACTCGTTCAGCATAATTGCCCTTTCTCAATAGACGATGTATACGACCAACAGGAAATTGTAAACCAGCGCGATTTGATCTTGACTTTGCCTTGCCTTTAACTTTTCCACCTTTACCGCGTCCAGACATTTTTAGCTAATAAAATTCTGTTACTTCACAAGACACAAACTGAAACTGACGATGATCAAACTTGAAATGAATTTTCTATCACATTGTACGAATATTTATAGGACCTGCAGTGCGTACAAACTGTGACTTTTCAATGAACAAAATGTAAAGAGGGTCGAATAATGAGTTCGTCTGTGTGGTTAGATTGGTGAACAATAATGAGACACGTATCCAGAATAAAATCAAATTACAACAGTTTCACTTTAGTGGTTGTTTGTTCAAGTTCAAGTTTTTTAAGTGTGTGAAAAGGTAAAAAATGCCACCAAAAACGAGTGGAAAAGCAGCGAAAAAAGCCGGTAAGGCACAAAAGAATATTTCGAAAGGTGACAAGAAAAAGAAACGCAAGAGGAAGGAAAGTTACGCTATCTACATTTACAAAGTTTTGAAACAAGTTCATCCAGATACTGGAATTTCTTCAAAAGCCATGAGTATTATGAACAGTTTTGTTAACGATATATTTGAAAGAATTGCTGCAGAAGCTTCACGATTAGCTCATTACAATAAACGTTCAACAATTACAAGTCGTGAAATTCAAACTGCTGTTCGATTGTTATTACCTGGTGAACTTGCTAAACATGCAGTGAGTGAAGGAACAAAGGCTGTAACCAAATATACAAGTTCAAAATAAATGTTTCATTATTAAGTGACAGTGCTAAAATATATACATATACGAAATTAAACAATTGGTCCTTTTCAGGGCC
>CAXAQU010000194.1:0-41122 GCA_963971155.1 Anthrax anthrax
TCGCCTGATATTTCAGAGGAAATTGAGAAAAAACTGCTGGAACACGAGATTTTTCAAATATTCTCGGTACTGGCCGTTTGTACCAGTGAAATGTAAGTAAAACCATTGGAACGTCTTATTTGTCTAAAATTCTTCATTTCGCCTGATATTTCAGAGTAAATTGAGAAAAAACTGCTGGAACACGAGATTTTTCAAATATTCTCGATACTGGCCGTTTGTACCAGTGAAATGTAAGTAAAACCATTGGAATGCTTTATTTTTCCAAGATTCTTCATTTCGCCGAAATTGAGAAAAAACTGCTGGAACACGAGATTTTTCAAATATTCTCGATACTGGCCGTTTGTACCAGTGAAATGTAAGTAAAACCATTGGAACGTCTTATTTGTCAAAAATTCTTCATTTCGCCTGATATTTCAGAGGAAATTTAGAAAAAACTGCTGGAACACGAGATTTTTCAAATATTCTCGATACTGGCCGTTTGTACTAGTGAAAAGTAAGAAAAACAACTGGAATGTCTTATTTGTCGAAAATTCTTCATTTCGCCTGATATTTCAGAGGAAATTGAAAAAAAACTGCTGGAACACGATATTTATCAAACATTCTCGATACTGGCCGTTTGTACCAGTGAAATGTAAGTAAAACCACTGGAACGTCTTATTTGTCGAAAATTCTTCATTTCGCCTGATATCTCAGATAAAATTCAAAAAAAAAACTGCTGGAACACGATATTTATCAAACATTCTCGATACTGGCCGTTTGTACCAGTGAAAAGTGAGTAAAACCATTGGAACGCTTTATTTTTCCAAGATTCTTCATTTCGCCTGATATTTCAGAGGAAATTGAGAAAAAAATGCTGGAACACGAGATTTTTCAAACAATCTCGATACTAGCCGTTTGTACCAGTGAAATGTAAGTAAAACCACTGGAATGTCTTATTTGTCGAAAATTCTTCATTTCGCCTGATATTTCAGAGGAAATTGAGAAAACACTGCTGGAACACGAGATTTTTCAAATTTTCTCGATACTGGCCGTTTGTACCAGTGAAATGTAAGTAAAACCACTGGAACGTCTTATTTGTCGAAAATTCTTCATTTCGCCTGATATTTCAGAGGAAATTGAAAAAAAACAGCTGGAACGCGATATTTATCAAACATTCTCGATACTGGTCGTTTGCACCAGTGAAAAGTAAGTAAAACCATTGGAACGCTTTATTTATCCAAGATTCTTCATTTCGCCTGATATATCAGAGGAAATTGAGAAAAAACTGCTGGAACACGAGATTTTTCAAATATTCGCGATACTGGCCGTTTGTACCAGTGAAATGTAAGTAAAACCATTGGAACGCCTTATTTTTCCAAGATTCTTCATTTCTTATTTGTCGAAAATTCTTCATTTCGCCTGATATTTCAGAGGAAATTGAGAAAAAACTGCTGGAACACGAGATTTTTCAAATACTCTGATCAAAAATAACCCGGACTCGTTCATGTACAACCCCGCCAATATTTTAAGATGCATTTCTTTTAGTATTTATGTTTGTATACCTGTTTTTTACATTTCCTCCAAATTCGAGCTATATATGTCAACAGTTGTTTTTTGACAGCACTTTGTTTAGGTCAAGTTTTTGCTTACTTTCGATTTTGCGATGGAAAAAATAATTGAACAAAGAATTTGTATTAAATTTTGCGCAAAAAATGAAATTAATGCTACTGAAACGCTAAAAATGTTGCAAAAATGTTATGGTGATAGTTCTCTATCGAAAACAACAACATTTGAATGGCATAGTCGTTTTAAAAATGGTCGTGAATCAGTGAAGGATGACATTCATCCTGGGCGTCCTTCAACATCAAAAACCAAAGAAAATGTTGATCTGATTAAATCAATGGTTTTGGAAAATAGAAGATTAACGATCAGAGAGATGGTTACTGAAACAGGAATTTCATTTGGTACAATTCAAAGCATTTTAAGTGATGATTTGGGCTTGACACGACTTGCAGCGAAATTGGTTCCTAAATCATTGAATTTTTTACAAAAACAAGAACGTGTTATTGTTGCTGAAGAGATGCTTTCCAGAGTAAATGCTGATCCTGCATTCATTCAACTGATCATTACTAGTGATGAGACGTGGGTGTACGAGTTTGATGCGTTAACAAAGCAACAATCAAGTGAATGGCGCGCTTCAGAAGAACCAAGACCCAGAAAAATTCGTCGTACTCAATCAAAGAAAAAGATTTTGCTTACCGTTTTCATCGATTATCGTGGTGTTGTGCATCATGAATTTTTACCAACAGGTCAAACAGTTAATAAGGATTATTATTTAAGCGTAATGAAGCGTTTACGAGAAGCAGTTCGTCTAAAAAGACCCGATTTGTGGCAAAATAATTCGTGGATTTTACACCACGATAACGCACCTTCTAACACAGCCGTGGTTATTCGTGAGTTTTTGACTAAAAACTCAACAAACACTATTCATCAACCACCATATTCACCGGATCTCGCACCGTGCGACTTTTTTTTGTTCAGTCGCTTAAAAAACCACTTCGGGGAACCCGCTTTGACAGCATAGAAGCAATTAAAGACAAATCGAAGAAGGAACTTATGGCGATCCCAAAAAGTGAGTACGAAAAATGTTTCCAGGATTGGATTAAACGGTGGAACAAGTGCATTGCATCAGACGGAGAATACTTTGAAGGGGAAAAAATAAATATTAATGAATAGACTTGTACTTTGTGTTTTATTGACCAAGTCCGAATTATTTTTGATCCGGGGGTTATTCTCGATACTGGCCGTTTGTACCAGTGAAATGTAAGTAAAACCACTGGAACGTCTTATTTGTCGAAAATTCTTCATTTCGCTTGATATTTCAGAGTAAATTGAGAAAAAACTGCTGGAACACGAGATTTTTCAAATATTCTCGATACTGGCCGTTTGTACCAGTGAAATGTAAGTAAAACCATTGGAACGCTTTATTTTTCCAAGATTCTTCATTTCGCCTGATATTTCAGAGGAAATTGAGAAAAAACTACTGGAACACGAGATTTTTCAAATATTCTCGATACTGGCCGTTTGTACCAGTGAAATGTAAGTAAAACCACTGGAACGTCTTATTTGTCGAAAATTCTTCATTTCGCCTGAAATTTCGGAGGAAATTCAAAAATAATTGCTGGCACACGATATTTTTCAAAAATTCTCGATACTAGCCGTTTGTACCAGTGAAATGTAAGTAAAACCACTGGAACGTCTTATTTGTCGAAAATTCTTCATTTCGCCTGATATTTCAGAGGAAATTGAGAAAAAACTGCTGGAACACGATATTTATCAAACATTCTCGATACTGGCCGTTTGTACCAGTGAAATGTAAGTAAAACCACTGGAACGTCTTATTTGTCGAAAATTCTTCATTTCGCCTGATATTTCAGATAAAATTCAAAAAAAAACTGCTGGAACACGATATTTATCAAACATTCTCGATACTGGCCGTTTGTACCAGTGAAAAGTGAGTAAAACCATTGGAACGCTTTATTTTTCCAAGATTCTTCATTTCGCCTGATATTTCAGAGGAAATTGAGAAAAAAATGCTGGAACACGAGATTTTTCAAACAATCTCGATACTAGCCGTTTGTACCAGTGAAATGTAAGTAAAACCACTGGAATGTCTTATTTGTCGAAAATTCTTCATTTCGCCTGATATTTCAGAGGAAATTGAGAAAACACTGCTGGAACACGAGATTTTTCAAATTTTCTCGATACTGGCCGTTTGTACCAGTGAAATGTAAGTAAAACCACTGGAACGTCTTATTTGTCGAAAATTCTTCATTTCGCCTGATATTCCAGAGGAAATTGAAAAAAAACAGCTGGAACGCGATATTTATCAAACATTCTCGATACTGGTCGTTTGCACCAGTGAAATGTAAGTAAAACCATTGGAACGCTTTATTTTTCCAAGATTCTTCATTTCGCCTGATATTTCAGAGGAAATTGAGAAAAAACTGCTGGAACACGAGATTTTTCAAATATTCTCGATACTGGCCGTTTGTACCAGTGAAATGTAAGTAAAACCATTGGAACGCCTTATTTTTCCAAGATTCTTCATTTCTTATTTTTCCAAGATTCTTCATTTCGCCTGATATTTCAGAGGAAATTGAGAAAAAATTGCTGGAACACGAGATTTTTCAAATATTCTCGATACTGGCCGTTTGTACTAGTGAAATGTAAGTAAAACCACTAGAACGTCTTGTTTGTCGAAAATTCTTCATGTCGCCTGATATTTCAGAGGAAATTGAGAAAAAACTGCTGGAACACGAGATTTTTCAAATATTCTCGGTACTGGCCGTTTGTACCAGTGAAATGTAAGTAAAACCATTGGAACGTCTTATTTGTCTAAAATTCTTCATTTCGCCTGATATTTCAGAGTAAATTGAGAAAAAACTGCTGGAACACGAGATTTTTCAAATATTCTCGATACTGGCCGTTTGTACCAGTGAAATGTAAGTAAAACCATTGGAATGCTTTATTTTTCCAAGATTCTTCATTTCGCCGAAATTGAGAAAAAACTGCTGGAACACGAGATTTTTCAAATATTCTCGATACTGGCCGTTTGTACCAGTGAAATGTAAGTAAAACCATTGGAACGTCTTATTTGTCAAAAATTCTTCATTTCGCCTGATATTTCAGAGGAAATTTAGAAAAAACTGCTGGAACACGAGATTTTTCAAATATTCTCGATACTGGCCGTTTGTACTAGTGAAAAGTAAGAAAAACAACTGGAATGTCTTATTTGTCGAAAATTCTTCATTTCGCCTGATATTTCAGAGGAAATTGAAAAAAAACTGCTGGAACACGATATTTATCAAACATTCTCGATACTGGCCGTTTGTACCAGTGAAATGTAAGTAAAACCACTGGAACGTCTTATTTGTCGAAAATTCTTCATTTCGCCTGATATCTCAGATAAAATTCAAAAAAAAACTGCTGGAACACGATATTTATCAAACATTCTCGATACTGGCCGTTTGTACCAGTGAAAAGTGAGTAAAACCATTGGAACGCTTTATTTTTCCAAGATTCTTCATTTCGCCTGATATTTCAGAGGAAATTGAGAAAAAAATGCTGGAACACGAGATTTTTCAAACAATCTCGATACTAGCCGTTTGTACCAGTGAAATGTAAGTAAAACCACTGGAATGTCTTATTTGTCGAAAATTCTTCATTTCGCCTGATATTTCAGAGGAAATTGAGAAAACACTGCTGGAACACGAGATTTTTCAAATTTTCTCGATACTGGCCGTTTGTACCAGTGAAATGTAAGTAAAACCACTGGAACGTCTTATTTGTCGAAAATTCTTCATTTCGCCTGATATTTCAGAGGAAATTGAAAAAAAACAGCTGGAACGCGATATTTATCAAACATTCTCGATACTGGTCGTTTGCACCAGTGAAAAGTAAGTAAAACCATTGGAACGCTTTATTTATCCAAGATTCTTCATTTCGCCTGATATATCAGAGGAAATTGAGAAAAAACTGCTGGAACACGAGATTTTTCAAATATTCTCGATACTGGCCGTTTGTACCAGTGAAATGTAAGTAAAACCATTGGAACGCCTTATTTTTCCAAGATTCTTCATTTCTTATTTGTCGAAAATTCTTCATTTCGCCTGATATTTCAGAGGAAATTGAGAAAAAACTGCTGGAACACGAGATTTTTCAAATACTCTGATCAAAAATAACCCGGACTCGTTCATGTACAACCCCCGCCAATATTTTAAGATGCATTTCTTTTAGTATTTATGTTTGTATACCTGTTTTTTACATTTCCTCCAAATTCGAGCTATATATGTCAACAGTTGTTTTTTGACAGCACTTTGTTTAGGTCAAGTTTTTGCTTACTTTCGATTTTGCGATGGAAAAAATAATTGAACAAAGAATTTGTATTAAATTTTGCGCAAAAAATGAAATTAATGCTACTGAAACGCTAAAAATGTTGCAAAAATGTTATGGTGATAGTTCTCTATCGAAAACAACAACATTTGAATGGCATAGTCGTTTTAAAAATGGTCGTGAATCAGTGAAGGATGACATTCATCCTGGGCGTCCTTCAACATCAAAAACCAAAGAAAATGTTGATCTGATTAAATCAATGGTTTTGGAAAATAGAAGATTAACGATCAGAGAGATGGTTACTGAAACAGGAATTTCATTTGGTACAATTCAAAGCATTTTAAGTGATGATTTGGGCTTGACACGACTTGCAGCGAAATTGGTTCCTAAATCATTGAATTTTTTACAAAAACAAGAACGTGTTATTGTTGCTGAAGAGATGCTTTCCAGAGTAAATGCTGATCCTGCATTCATTCAACTGATCATTACTAGTGATGAGACGTGGGTGTACGAGTTTGATGCGTTAACAAAGCAACAATCAAGTGAATGGCGCGCTTCAGAAGAACCAAGACCCAGAAAAATTCGTCGTACTCAATCAAAGAAAAAGATTTTGCTTACCGTTTTCATCGATTATCGTGGTGTTGTGCATCATGAATTTTTACCAACAGGTCAAACAGTTAATAAGGATTATTATTTAAGCGTAATGAAGCGTTTACGAGAAGCAGTTCGTCTAAAAAGACCCGATTTGTGGCAAAATAATTCGTGGATTTTACACCACGATAACGCACCTTCTAACACAGCCGTGGTTATTCGTGAGTTTTTGACTAAAAACTCAACAAACACTATTCATCAACCACCATATTCACCGGATCTCGCACCGTGCGACTTTTTTTTGTTCAGTCGCTTAAAAAACCACTTCGGGGAACCCGCTTTGACAGCATAGAAGCAATTAAAGACAAATCGAAGAAGGAACTTATGGCGATCCCAAAAAGTGAGTACGAAAAATGTTTCCAGGATTGGATTAAACGGTGGAACAAGTGCATTGCATCAGACGGAGAATACTTTGAAGGGGAAAAAATAAATATTAATGAATAGACTTGTACTTTGTGTTTTATTGACCAAGTCCGAATTATTTTTGATCCGGGGGTTATTCTCGATACTGGCCGTTTGTACCAGTGAAATGTAAGTAAAACCACTGGAACGTCTTATTTGTCGAAAATTCTTCATTTCGCTTGATATTTCAGAGTAAATTGAGAAAAAACTGCTGGAACACGAGATTTTTCAAATATTCTCGATACTGGCCGTTTGTACCAGTGAAATGTAAGTAAAACCATTGGAACGCTTTATTTTTCCAAGATTCTTCATTTCGCCTGATATTTCAGAGGAAATTGAGAAAAAACTACTGGAACACGAGATTTTTCAAATATTCTCGATACTGGCCGTTTGTACCAGTGAAATGTAAGTAAAACCACTGGAACGTCTTATTTGTCGAAAATTCTTCATTTCGCCTGAAATTTCGGAGGAAATTCAAAAATAATTGCTGGCACACGATATTTTTCAAAAATTCTCGATACTAGCCGTTTGTACCAGTGAAATGTAAGTAAAACCACTGGAACGTCTTATTTGTCGAAAATTCTTCATTTCGCCTGATATTTCAGAGGAAATTGAGAAAAAACTGCTGGAACACGATATTTATCAAACATTCTCGATACTGGTCGTTTGTACCAGTGAAATGTAAGTAAAACCATTGGAACGCTTTATTTTTCCAAGATTCTTCATTTCGCCTGATATTTCAGAGGAAATTGAGAAAAAACTACTGGAACACGAGATTTTTCAAATATTCTCGATACTGGCCGTTTGTACCAGTGAAATGTAAGTAAAACCACTGGAACGTCTTATTTGTCGAAAATTCTTCATTTCGCCTGAAATTTCGGAGGAAATTCAAAAATAATTGCTGGCACACGATATTTTTCAAAAATTCTCGATACTAGCCGTTTGTACCAGTGAAATGTAAGTAAAACCACTGGAACGTCTTATTTGTCGAAAATTCTTCATTTCGCCTGATATTTCAGAGGAAATTGAGAAAAAACTGCTGGAACACGAGATTTTTCAAATATTCTCGATACTGGCCGTTTGTACCAGTGAAATGTAAGTAAAACCATTGGAACGCTTTATTTTTCCAAGATTCTTCATTTCGCCTGATATTTCAGAGGAAATTGAGAAAAAACTGCTGGAACACGAGATTTTTCAAATATTCTCGATACTGGCCGTTTGTACCAGTGAAATGTAAGTAAAACCATTGGAACGCTTTATTTTTCCAAGATTCTTCATTTCGCCTGATATTTCAGAGGAAATTGAGAAAAAACTACTGGAACACGAGATTTTTCAAATATTCTCGATACTGGCCGTTTGTACTAGTGAAATGTAAGTAAAACCACTGGAACGTCTTATTTGTCGAAAATTCTTCATTTCGCCTGAAATTTCGCAGGAAATTCAAAAATAATTGCTGGCACACGATATTTTTCAAAAATTCTCGATACTAGCCGTTTGTACCAGTGAAATGTAAGTAAAACCACTGGAACGTCTTATTTGTCGAAAATTCTTCATTTCGCCTGATATTTCAGAGGAAATTGAGAAAAAACTGCTGGAACACGATATTTATCAAACATTCTCGATACTGGTCGTTTGTACCAGTGAAATGTAAGTAACACCACTGGAACGTCTTATTTGTCGAAAATTCTTCATTTCGCCTAATATTTCAGAGTAAATTGAGAAAAAACTGCTGGAACACGAGATTTTTCAAATATTCTCGATACTGGCCGTTTGTACCAGTGAAATGTAAGTAAAACCACTGGAACGTCTTATTTGTCGAAAATTCTTCATTTCGCATGAAATTTCGGAGGAAATTCAAAAATAATTGCTGGCACACGATATTTTTCAAAAATTCTCGATACTAGCCGTTTGTACCAGTGAAATGTAAGTAAAACCACTGGAACGTCTTATTTGTCGAAAATTCTTCATTTCGCCTGATATTTCAGAGGAAATTGAGAAAAAACTGCTGGAACACGAGATTTTTCAAATATTCTCGATACTGGCCGTTTGTACCAGTGAAATGTAAGTAAAACCATTGGAACGCTTTATTTTTCCAAGATTCTTCATTTCGCCTGATATTTCAGAGGAAATTGAGAAAAAACTACTGGAACACGAGATTTTTCAAATATTCTCGATACTGGCCGTTTGTACCAGTGAAATGTAAGTAAAACCGTTGGAACGCTTTATTTTTCCAAGATTCTTCATTTCTTATTTGTCGAAAATTCTTCATTTCGCCTGATATTTCAGAGGAAATTGAGAAAAAACTGCTGGAACACGAGATTTTTCAAATATTCTCGATACTGGCCGTTTGTACCAGTGAAATGTAAGTAAAACCACTGGAACGTCTTATTTGTCGAAAATTCTTCATTTCGCCTGAAATTTCGGAGGAAATTCAAAAATAATTGCTGGCACACGATATTTTTCAAAAATTCTCGATACTAGCCGTTTGTACCAGTGAAATGTAAGTAACACCACTGGAACGTCTTAATTGTCGAAAATTCTTCATTTCGCCTAATATTTCAGAGGAAATTGAGAAAAAACTGCTGGAACACGAGATTTTTCAAATATTCTCGATACTGGCCGTTTGTACCAGTGAAATGTAAGTAAAACCACTGGAACGTCTTATTTGTCGAAAATTCTTCATTTCGCCTGAAATTTCGGAGGAAATTCAAAAATAATTGCTGGCACACGATATTTTTCAAAAATTCTCGATACTAGCCGTTTGTACCAGTGAAATGTAAGTAAAACCACTGGAACGTCTTATTTGTCGAAAATTCTTCATTTCGCCTGATATTTCAGAGGAAATTGAGAAAAAACTGCTGGAACACGAGATTTTTCACATATTCTCGATACTGGCCGTTTGTACCAGTGAAATGTAAGTAAAACCATTGGAACGCTTTATTTTTCCAAGATTCTTCATTTCGCCTGATATTTCAGAGGAAATTGAGAAAAAACTGCTTGAACACGAGATTTTTCAAATATTCTCGATACTGGCTGTTTGTACCAGTGAAATGTAAGTAAAACCACTGGAACGCTTTATTTTTCCAAGATTCTTCATTTCGCCTGATATTTCAGAGGAAATTGAGAAAAAACTGCTGTAACACGAGATTTTCCAAATATTCTCGATACTGGCCGTTTGTACCAGTGAAAAGTACGTAAAACCACTAGAACGTCTTGTTTGTCGAAAATTCTTCATTTCGCCTGATATTTCAGAGGAAATTGAGAAAAAACTGCTTGAACACGAGATTTTTCAAATATTCTCGATACTGGCCGTTTGTACCAGTGAAATGTAAGTAAAACCACTGGAACGTCTTATTTGTCGAAAATTCTTCATTTCGCCTGAAATTTCGGAGGAAATTCAAAAATAATTGCTGGCACACGATATTTTTCAAAAATTCTCGATACTAGCCGTTTGTACCAGTGAAATGTAAGTAACACCACTGGAACGTCTTATTTGTCGAAAATTCTTCATTTCGCCTAATATTTCAGAGTAAATTGAGAAAAAACTGCTGGAACACGAGATTTTTCAAATATTCTCGATACTGGCCGTTTGTACCAGTGAAATGTAAGTAAAACCACTGGAACGTCTTATTTGTCGAAAATTCTTCATTTCGCCTGAAATTTCGGAGGAAATTCAAAAATAATTGCTGGCACACGATATTTTTCAAAAATTCTCGATACTAGCCGTTTGTAGCAGTGAAATGTAAGTAAAACCACTGGAACGTCTTATTTGTCGAAAATTCTTCATTTCGCCTGATATTTCAGAGGAAATTGAGAAAAAACTGCTGGAACACGATATTTATCAAACATTCTCGATACTGGTCGTTTGTACCAGTGAAATGTAAGTAACACCACTGGAACGTCTTATTTGTCGAAAATTCTTCATTTCGCCTAATATTTCAGAGTAAATTGAGAAAAAACTGCTGGAACACGAGATTTTTCAAATATTCTCGATACTGGCCGTTTGTACCAGTGAAATGTAAGTAAAACCACTGGAACGTCTTATTTGTCGAAAATTCTTCATTTCGCCTGAAATTTCGGAGGAAATTCAAAAATAATTGCTGGCACACGATATTTTTCAAAAATTCTCGATACTAGCCGTTTGTACCAGTGAAATGTAAGTAAAACCACTGGAACGTCTTATTTGTCGAAAATTCTTCATTTCGCCTGATATTTCAGAGGAAATTGAGAAAAAACTGCTGGAACACGAGATTTTTCAAATATTCTCGATACTGGCCGTTTGTACCAGTGAAATGTAAGTAAAACCATTGGAACGCATTATTTTTCCAAGATTCTTCATTTCGCCTGATATTTCAGAGGAAATTGAGAAAAAACTACTGGAACACGAGATTTTTCAAATATTCTCCATACTGGCCGTTTGTACCAGTGAAATGTAAGTAAAACCATTGGAACGCTTTATTTTTCCAAGATTCTTCATTTCTTATTTGTCGAAAATTCTTCATTTCGCCTGATATTTCAGATGAAATTGAGAAGAAACTGCTGGAACACGAGATTTTTCAAATATTCTCGATACTGGCCGTTTGTACCAGTGAAATGTAAGTAAAACCACTGGAACGTCTTATTTGTCGAAAATTCTTCATTTCGCCTGAAATTTCGGAGGAAATTCAAAAATAATTGCTGGCACACGATATTTTTCAAAAATTCTCGATACTAGCCGTTTGTACCAGTGAAATGTAAGTAAAACCACTGGAACGTCTTATTTGTCGAAAATTCTTCATTTCGCCTGATATTTCAGAGGAAATTGAGAAAAAACTGCTGGAACACGAGATTTTTCAAATATTCTCGATACTGGCCGTTTGTACCAGTGAAATGTAAGTAAAACCATTGGAACGCTTTATTTTTCCAAGATTCTTCATTTCGCCTGATATTTCAGAGGAAATTGAGAAAAAACTACTGGAACACGAGATTTTTCAAATATTCTCGATACTGGCCGTTTGTACCAGTGAAATGTAAGTAAAACCACTGGAACGTCTTATTTGTCGAAAATTCTTCATTTCGCCTGAAATTTCGGAGGAAATTCAAAAATAATTGCTGGCACACGATATTTTTCAAAAATTCTCGATACTAGCCGTTTGTACCAGTGAAATGTAAGTAAAACCACTGGAACGTCTTATTTGTCGAAAATTCTTCATTTCGCCTGATATTTCAGAGGAAATTGAGAAAAAACTGCTGGAACACGAGATTTTTCAAATATTCTCGATACTGGCCGTTTGTACCAGTGAAATGTAAGTAAAACCATTGGAACGCTTTATTTTTCCAAGATTCTTCATTTCGCCTGATATTTCAGAGGAAATTGAGAAAAAACTGCTGGAACACGAGATTTTTCAAATATTCTCGATACTGGCCGTTTGTACCAGTGAAATGTAAGTAAAACCATTGGAACGCTTTATTTTTCCAAGATTCTTCATTTCGCCTGATATTTCAGAGGAAATTGAGAAAAAACTACTGGAACACGAGATTTTTCAAATATTCTCGATACTGGCCGTTTGTACCAGTGAAATGTAAGTAAAACCACTGGAACGTCTTATTTGTCGAAAATTCTTCATTTCGCCTGAAATTTCGGAGGAAATTCAAAAATAATTGCTGGCACACGATATTTTTCAAAAATTCTCGATACTAGCCGTTTGTACCAGTGAAATGTAAGTAAAACCACTGGAACGTCTTATTTGTCGAAAATTCTTCATTTCGCCTGATATTTCAGAGGAAATTGAGAAAAAACTGCTGGAACACGATATTTATCAAACATTCTCGATACTGGTCGTTTGTACCAGTGAAATGTAAGTAACACTACTGGAACGTCTTATTTGTCGAAAATTCTTCATTTCGCCTAATATTTCAGAGTAAATTGAGAAAAAACTGCTGGAACACGAGATTTTTCAAATATTCTCGATACTGGCCGTTTGTACCAGTGAAATGTAAGTAAAACCACTGGAACGTCTTATTTGTCGAAAATTCTTCATTTCGCCTGAAATTTCGGAGGAAATTCAAAAATAATTGCTGGCACACGATATTTTTCAAAAATTCTCGATACTAGCCGTTTGTACCAGTGAAATGTAAGTAAAACCACTGGAACGTCTTATTTGTCGAAAATTCTTCATTTCGCCTGATATTTCAGAGGAAATTGAGAAAAAACTGCTGGAACACGAGATTTTTCAAATATTCTCGATACTGGCCGTTTGTACCAGTGAAATGTAAGTAAAACCATTGGAACGCTTTATTTTACCAAGATTCTTCATTTCGCCTGATATTTCAGAGGAAATTGAGAAAAAACTACTGGAACACGAGATTTTTCAAATATTCTCGATACTGGCCGTTTGTACCAGTGAAATGTAAGTAAAACCATTGGAACGCTTTATTTTTCCAAGATTCTTCATTTCTTATTTGTCGAAAATTCTTCATTTCGCCTGATATTTCAGAGGAAATTGAGAAAAAACTGCTGGAACACGAGATTTTTCAAATATTCTCGATACTGGCCGTTTGTACCAGTGAAATGTAAGTAAAACCACTGGAACGTCTTATTTGTCGAAAATTCTTCATTTCGCCTGAAATTTCGGAGGAAATTCAAAAATAATTGCTGGCACACGATATTTTTCAAAAATTCTCGATACTAGCCGTTTGTACCAGTGAAATGTAAGTAAAACCACTGGAACGTCTTATTTGTCGAAAATTCTTCATTTCGCCTGATATTTCAGAGGAAATTGAGAAAAAACTGCTGGAACACGAGATTTTTCAAATATTCTCGATACTGGCCGTTTGTACCAGTGAAATGTAAGTAAAACCATTGGAACGCTTTATTTTTCCAAGATTCTTCATTTCGCCTGATATTTCAGAGGAAATTGAGAAAATACTGCTTGAACACGAGATTTTTCAAATATTCTCGATACTGGCTGTTTGTACCAGTGAAATGTAAGTAAAACCACTGGAACGCTTTATTTTTCCAAGATTCTTCATTTCGCCTGATATTTCAGAGGAAATTGAGAAAAAACTGCTGTAACACGAGATTTTCCAAATATTCTCGATACTGGCCGTTTGTACCAGTGAAAAGTACGTAAAACCACTAGAACGTCTTGTTTGTCGAAAATTCTTCATTTCGCCTGATATTTCAGAGGAAATTGAGAAAAAACTGCTTGAACACGAGATTTTTCAAATATTCTCGATACTGGCCGTTTGTACCAGTGAAATGTAAGTAAAACCATTGGAACGCTTTATTTTTCCAAGATTCTTCATTTCGCCTGATATTTCAGAGGAAATTGAGAAAAAACTGCTGGAACACGAGATTTTTCAAATATTCTCGATACTGGCCGTTTGTACCAGTGAAATGTAAGTAAAACCATTGGAACGCTTTATTTTTCCAAGATTCTTCATTTCGCCTGATATTTCAGAGGAAATTGAGAAAAAACTACTGGAACACGAGATTTTTCAAATATTCTCGATACTGGCCGTTTGTACCAGTGAAATGTAAGTAAAACCACTGGAACGTCTTATTTGTCGAAAATTCTTCATTTCGCCTGAATTTTCGGAGGAAATTCAAAAATAATTGCTGGCACACGATATTTTTCAAAAATTCTCGATACTAGCCGTTTGTACCAGTGAAATGTAAGTAAAACCACTGGAACGTCTTATTTGTCGAAAATTCTTCATTTCGCCTGATATTTCAGAGGAAATTGAGAAAAAACTGCTGGAACACGATATTTATCAAACATTCTCGATACTGGTCGTTTGTACCAGTGAAATGTAAGTAACACCACTGGAACGTCTTATTTGTCGAAAATTCTTCATTTCGCCTAATATTTCAGAGTAAATTGAGAAAAAACTGCTGGAACACGAGATTTTTCAAATATTCTCGATACTGGCCGTTTGTACCAGTGAAATGTAAGTAAAACCACTGGAACGTCTTATTTGTCGAAAATTCTTCATTTCGCCTGAAATTTCGGAGGAAATTCAAAAATAATTGCTGGCACACGATATTTTTCAAAAATTCTCGATACTAGCCGTTTGTACCAGTGAAATGTAAGTAAAACCACTGGAACGTCTTATTTGTCGAAAATTCTTCATTTCGCCTGATATTTCAGAGGAAATTGAGAAAAAACTGCTGGAACACGAGATTTTTCAAATATTCTCGATACTGGCCGTTTGTACCAGTGAAATGTAAGTAAAACCATTGGAACGCTTTATTTTCCCAAGATTCTTCATTTCGCCTGATATTTCAGAGGAAATTGAGAAAAAACTACTGGAACACGAGATTTTTCAAATATTCTCGATACTGGCCGTTTGTACCAGTGAAATGTAAGTAAAACCATTGGAACGCTTTATTTTTCCAAGATTCTTCATTTCTTATTTGTCGAAAATTCTTCATTTCGCCTGAAATTTCGGAGGAAATCAAAAATAATTGCTGGCACACGATATTTTTCAAAAATTCTCGATACTAGCCGTTTGTACCAGTGAAATGTAAGTAACACCACTGGAAAGTCTTATTTGTCGAAAATTCTTCATTTCGCCTAATATTTCAGAGGAAATTGAGAAAAAACTGCTGGAACACGAGATTTTTCAAATATTCTCGATACTGGCCGTTTGTACCAGTGAAATGTAAGTAAAACCACTGGAACGTCTTATTTGTCGAAAATTCTTCATTTCGCCTGAAATTTCGGAGGAAATTCAAAAATAATTGCTGGCACACGATATTTTTCAAAAATTCTCGATACTAGCCGTTTGTACCAGTGAAATGTAAGTAAAACCACTGGAACGTCTTATTTGTCGAAAATTCTTCATTTCGCCTGATATTTCAGAGGAAATTGAGAAAAAACTGCTGGAACACGAGATTTTTCAAATATTCTCGATACTGGCCGTTTGTACCAGTGAAATGTAAGTAAAACCATTGGAACGCTTTATTTTTCCAAGATTCTTCATTTCGCCTGATATTTCAGAGGAAATTGAGAAAATACTGCTTGAACACGAGATTTTTCAAATATTCTCGATACTGGCTGTTTGTACCAGTGAAATGTAAGTAAAACCACTGGAACGCTTTATTTTTCCAAGATTCTTCATTTCGCCTGATATTTCAGAGGAAATTGAGAAAAAACTGCTGTAACACGAGATTTTCCAAATATTCTCGATACTGGCCGTTTGTACCAGTGAAAAGTACGTAAAACCACTAGAACGTCTTGTTTGTCGAAAATTCTTCATTTCGCCTGATATTTCAGAGGAAATTGAGAAAAAACTGCTTGAACACGAGATTTTTCAAATATTCTCGATACTGGCCGTTTGTACCAGTGAAATGTAAGTAAAACCACTGGAACGTCTTATTTGTCGAAAATTCTTCATTTCGCCTGAAATTTCGGAGGAAATTCAAAAATAATTGCTGGCACACGATATTTTTCAAAAATTCTCGATACTAGCCGTTTGTACCAGTGAAATGTAAGTAACACCACTGGAACGTCTTATTTGTCGAAAATTCTTCATTTCGCCTAATATTTCAGAGTAAATTGAGAAAAAACTGCTGGAACACGAGATTTTTCAAATATTCTCGATACTGGCCGTTTGTACCAGTGAAATGTAAGTAAAACCACTGGAACGTCTTATTTGTCGAAAATTCTTCATTTTGCCTGAAATTTCGGAGGAAATTCAAAAATAATTGCTGGCACACGATATTTTTCAAAAATTCTCGATACTAGCCGTTTGTACCAGTGAAATGTAAGTAAAACCACTGGAACGTCTTATTTGTCGAAAATTCTTCATTTCGCCTGATATTTCAGAGGAAATTGAGAAAAAACTGCTGGAACACGATATTTATCAAACATTCTCGATACTGGTCGTTTGTACCAGTGAAATGTAAGTAACACCACTGGAACGTCTTATTTGTCGAAAATTCTTCATTTCGCCTGAAATTTCGGAGGAAATTCAAAAATAATTGCTGGCACACGATATTTTTCAAAAATTCTCGATACTAGCCGTTTGTACCAGTGAAATGTAAGTAAAACCACTGGAACGTCTTATTTGTCGAAAATTCTTCATTTCGCCTGATATTTCAGAGGAAATTGAGAAAAAACTGCTGGAACACGAGATTTTTCAAATATTCTCGATACTGGCCGTTTGTACCAGTGAAATGTAAGTAAAACCATTGGAACGCTTTATTTTTCCAAGATTCTTCATTTCGCCTGATATTTCAGAGGAAATTGAGAAAAAACTACTGGAACACGAGATTTTTCAAATATTCTCGATACTGGCCGTTTGTACCAGTGAAATGTAAGTAAAACGAACGGAACGCTTTATTTTTCCAAGATTCTTCATTTCTTATTTGTCGAAAATTCTTCATTTCGCCTGATATTTCAGATGAAATTGAGAAGAAACTGCTGGAACACGAGATTTTTCAAATATTCTCGATACTGGCCGTTTGTACCAGTGAAATGTAAGTAAAACCACTGGAACGTCTTATTTGTCGAAAATTCTTCATTTCGCCTGAAATTTCGGAGGAAATTCAAAAATAATTGCTGGCACACGATATTTTTCAAAAATTCTCGAAACTAGCCGTTTGTACCAGTGAAATGTAAGTAAAACCACTGGAACGTCTTATTTGTCGAAAATTCTTCATTTCGCCTGATATTTCAGAGGAAATTGAGAAAAAACTGCTGGAACACGAGATTTTTCAAATATTCTCGATACTGGCCGTTTGTACCAGTGAAATGTAAGTAAAACCATTGGAACGCTTTATTTTTCCAAGATTCTTCATTTCGCCTGATATTTCAGAGGAAATTGAGAAAAAACTACTGGAACACGAGATTTTTCAAATATTCTCGATACTGGCCGTTTGTACCAGTGAAATGTAAGTAAAACCATTGGAACGCTTTATTTTTCCAAGATTCTTCATTTCTTATTTGTCGAAAATTCTTCATTTCGCCTGATATTTCAGAGGAAATTGAGAAAAAACTGCTGGAACACGAGATTTTTCAAATATTCTCGATACTGGCCGTTTGTACCAGTGAAATGTAAGTAAAACCACTGGAACGTCTTATTTGTCGAAAATTCTTCATTTCGCCTAATATTTCAGAGGAAATTGAGAAAAAACTGCTGGAACACGAGATTTTTCAAATATTCTCGATACTGGCCGTTTGTACCAGTGAAATGTAAGTAAAACCATTGGAACGCTTTATTTTTCCAAGATTCTTCATTTCTTATTTGTCGAAAATTCTTCATTTCGCCTGATATTTCATATGAAATTGAGAAGAAACTGCTGGAACACGAGATTTTTCAAATATTCTCGATACTGGCCGTTTGTACCAGTGAAATGTAAGTAAAACCACTGGAACGTCTTATTTGTCGAAAATTCTTCATTTTGCCTGAAATTTCGGAGGAAATTCAAAAATAATTGCTGGCACACGATATTTTTCAAAAATTCTCGATACTAGCCGTTTGTACCAGTGAAATGTAAGTAACACCACTGGAACGTCTTATTTGTCGAAAATTCTTCATTTCGCCTAATATTTAAGAGGAAATTGAGAAAAAACTGCTGGAACACGAGATTTTTCAAATATTCTCGATACTGGCCGTTTGTACCAGTGAAATGTAAGTAAAACCACTGGAACGTCTTATTTGTCGAAAATTCTTCATTTCGCCTGAAATTTCGGAGGAAATTCAAAAATAATTGCTGGCACACGATATTTTTCAAAAATTCTCGATACTAGCCGTTTGTACCAGTGAAATGTAAGTAAAACCACTGGAACGTCTTATTTGTCGAAAATTCTTCATTTCGCCTGATATTTCAGAGGAAATTGAGAAAAAACTGCTGGAACACGAGATTTTTCAAATATTCTCGATACTGGCCGTTTGTACCAGTGAAATGTAAGTAAAACCATTGGAACGCTTTATTTTTCCAAGATTCTTCATTTCGCCTGATATTTCAGAGGAAATTGAGAAAAAACTGCTTGAACACGAGATTTTTCAAATATTCTCGATACTGGCCGTTTGTACCAGTGAAATGTAAGTAAAACCACTGAAACGCTTTATTTTTCCAAGATTCTTCATTTCGCCTGATATTTCAGAGGAAATTGAGAAAAAACTGCTGTAACACGAGATTTTCCAAATATTCTCGATACTGGCCGTTTGTACCAGTGAAAAGTACGTAAAACCACTAGAACGTCTTGTTTGTCGAAAATTCTTCATTTCGCCTGATATTTCAGAGGAAATTGAGAAAAAACTGCTTGAACACGAGATTTTTCAAATATTCTCGATACTGGCCGTTTGTACCAGTGAAATGTAAGTAAAACCACTGGGACGTCTTATTTGTCGAAAATTCTTCATTTCGCCTGAAATTTCGGAGGAAATTCAAAAATAATTGCTGGCACACGATATTTTTCAAAAATTCTCGATACTAGCCGTTTGTACCAGTGAAATGTAAGTAACACCACTGGAACGTCTTATTTGTCGAAAATTCTTCATTTCGCCTAATATTTCAGAGTAAATTGAGAAAAAACTGCTGGAACACGAGATTTTTCAAATATTCTCGATACTGGCCGTTTGTACCAGTGAAATGTAAGTAAAACCATTGGAACGCTTTATTTTTCCAAGATTCTTCATTTCTTATTTGTCGAAAATTCTTCATTTCGCCTGATATTTCAGATGAAATTGAGAAGAAACTGCTGGAACACGAGATTTTTCAAATATTCTCGATACTGGCCGTTTGTACCAGTGAAATGTAAGTAAAACCACTGGAACGTCTTATTTGTCGAAAATTCTTCATTTCGCCTAATATTTCAGAGGAAATTGAGAAAAAACTGCTGGAACACGAGATTTTTCAAATATTCTCGATACTGGCCGTTTGTACCAGTGAAATGTAAGTAAAACCATTGGAACGCTTTATTTTTCCAAGATTCTTCATTTCTTATTTGTCGAAAATTCTTCATTTCGCCTGATATTTCAGATGAAATTGAGAAGAAACTGCTGGAACACGAGATTTTTCAAATATTCTCGATACTGGCCGTTTGTACCAGTGAAATGTAAGTAAAACCACTGGAACGTCTTATTTGTCGAAAATTCTTCATTTCGCCTGAAATTTCGGAGGAAATTCAAAAATAATTGCTGGCACACGATATTTTTCAAAAATTCTCGATACTAGCCGTTTGTACCAGTGAAATGTAAGTAACACCACTGGAACGTCTTATTTGTCGAAAATTCTTCATTTCGCCTAATATTTAAGAGGAAATTGAGAAAAAACTGCTGGAACACGAGATTTTTCAAATATTCTCGATACTGGCCGTTTGTACCAGTGAAATGTAAGTAAAACCACTGGAACGTCTTATTTGTCGAAAATTCTTCATTTCGCCTGAAATTTCGGAGGAAATTCAAAAATAATTGCTGGCACACGATATTTTTCAAAAATTCTCGATACTAGCCGTTTGTACCAGTGAAATGTAAGTAAAACCACTGGAACGTCTTATTTGTCGAAAATTCTTCATTTCGCCTGATATTTCAGAGGAAATTGAGAAAAAACTGCTGGAACACGAGATTTTTCAAATATTCTCGATACTGGCCGTTTGTACCAGTGAAATGTAAGTAAAACCATTGGAACGCTTTATTTTTCCAAGATTCTTCATTTCGCCTGATATTTCAGAGGAAATTGAGAAAAAACTGCTTGAACACGAGATTTTTCAAATATTCTCGATACTGGCCGTTTGTACCAGTGAAATGTAAGTAAAACCACTGAAACGCTTTATTTTTCCAAGATTCTTCATTTCGCCTGATATTTCAGAGGAAATTGAGAAAAAACTGCTGTAACACGAGATTTTCCAAATATTCTCGATACTGGCCGTTTGTACCAGTGAAAAGTACGTAAAACCACTAGAACGTCTTGTTTGTCGAAAATTCTTCATTTCGCCTGATATTTCAGAGGAAATTGAGAAAAAACTGCTTGAACACGAGATTTTTCAAATATTCTCGATACTGGCCGTTTGTACCAGTGAAATGTAAGTAAAACCACTGGGACGTCTTATTTGTCGAAAATTCTTCATTTCGCCTGAAATTTCGGAGGAAATTCAAAAATAATTGCTGGCACACGATATTTTTCAAAAATTCTCGATACTAGCCGTTTGTACCAGTGAAATGTAAGTAACACCACTGGAACGTCTTATTTGTCGAAAATTCTTCATTTCGCCTAATATTTCAGATTAAATTGAGAAAAAACTGCTGGAACACGAGATTTTTCAAATATTCTCGATACTGGCCGTTTGTACCAGTGAAATGTAAGTAAAACCACTGGAACGTCTTATTTGTCGAAAATTCTTCATTTCGCCTGAAATTTCGGAGGAAATTCAAAAATAATTGCTGGCACACGATATTTTTCAAAAATTCTCGATACTAGCCGTTTGTACCAGTGAAATGTAAGTAAAACCACTGGAACGTCTTATTTGTCGAAAATTCTTCATTTCGCCTGATATTTCAGAGGAAATTGAGAAAAAACTGCTGGAACACGATATTTATCAAACATTCTCGATACTGGTCGTTTGTACCAGTGAAATGTAAGTAACACTACTGGAACGTCTTATTTGTCGAAAATTCTTCATTTCGCCTAATATTTCAGAGTAAATTGAGAAAAAACTGCTGGAACACGAGATTTTTCAAATATTCTCGATACTGGCCGTTTGTACCAGTGAAATGTAAGTAAAACCACTGGAACGTCTTATTTGTCGAAAATTCTTCATTTCGCCTGAAGTTTCGGAGGAAATTCAAAAATAATTGCTGGCACACGATATTTTTCAAAAATTCTCGAGACTAGCCGTTTGTACCAGTGAAATGTAAGTAAAACCACTGGAACGTCTTATTTGTCGAAAATTCTTCATTTCGCCTGATATTTCAGAGGAAATTGAGAAAAAACTGCTGGAACACGAGATTTTTCAAATATTCTCGATACTGGCCGTTTGTACCAGTGAAATGTAAGTAAAACCATTGGAACGCTTTATTTTTCCAAGATTCTTCATTTCGCCTGATATTTCAGAGGAAATTGAGAAAAAACTACTGGAACACGAGATTTTTCAAATATTCTCGATACTGGCCGTTTGTACCAGTGAAATGTAAGTAAAACCATTGGAACGCTTTATTTTTCCAAGATTCTTCATTTCTTATTTGTCGAAAATTCTTCATTTCGCCTGATATTTCAGAGGAAATTGAGAAAAAACTGCTGGAACACGAGATTTTTCAAATATTCTCGATACTAGCCGTTTGTACCAGTGAAATGTAAGTAAAACCACTGGAACGTCTTATTTGTCGAAAATTCTTCATTTCGCCTGAAATTTCGGAGGAAATTCAAAAATAATTGCTGGCACACGATATTTTTCAAAAATTCTCGATACTAGCCGTTTGTACCAGTGAAATGTAAGTAACACCACTGGAACGTCTTATTTGTCGAAAATTCTTCATTTCGCCTAATATTTCAGAGTAAATTGAGAAAAAACTGCTGGAACACGAGATTTTTCAAATATTCTCGATACTGGCCGTTTGTACCAGTGAAATGTAAGTAAAACCACTGGAACGTCTTATTTGTCGAAAATTCTTCATTTCGCCTGAAATTTCGGAGGAAATTCAAAAATAATTGCTGGCACACGATATTTTTCAAAAATTCTCGATACTAGCCGTTTGTACCAGTGAAATGTAAGTAAAACCACTGGAACGTCTTATTTGTCGAAAATTCTTCATTTCGCCTGATATTTCAGAGGAAATTGAGAAAAAACTGCTGGAACACGAGATTTTTCAAATATTCTCGATACTGGCCGTTTGTACCAGTGAAATGTAAGTAAAACCATTGGAACGCTTTATTTTTCCAAGATTCTTCATTTCGCCTGATATTTCAGAGGAAATTGAGAAAAAACTGCTGGAACACGAGATTTTTCAAATATTCTCGATACTGGCCGTTTGTACCAGTGAAATGTAAGTAAAACCACTGGAACGTCTTATTGGTCGAAAATTCTTCATTTCGCCTGAAATTTCGGAGGAAATTCAAAAATAATTGCTGGCACACGATATTTTTCAAAAATTCTCGATACTAGCCGTTTGTACCAGTGAAATGTAAGTAAAACCACTGGAACGTCTTATTTGTCGAAAATTCTTCATTTCGCTTGATATTTCAGAGTAAATTGAGAAAAAACTGCTGGAACACGAGATTTTTCAAATATTCTCTATACTGGCCGTTTGTACCAGTGAAATGTAAGTAAAACCATTGGAACGCTTTATTTTTCCAAGATTCTTCATTTCGCCTGATATTTCAGAGGAAATTGAGAAAAAACTACTGGAACACGAGATTTTTCAAATATTCTCGATACTGGCCGTTTGTACCAGTGAAATGTAAGTAAAACCACTGGAACGTCTTATTTGTCGAAAATTCTTCATTTCGCCTGAAATTTCGGAGGAAATTCAAAAATAATTGCTGGCACACGATATTTTTCAAAAATTCTCGATACTAGCCGTTTGTACCAGTGAAATGTAAGTAAAACCACTGGAACGTCTTATTTGTCGAAAATTCTTCATTTCGCCTGATATTTCAGAGGAAATTGAGAAAAAACTGCTGGAACACGATATTTATCAAACATTCTCGATACTGGCCGTTTGTACCAGTGAAAAGTAAGTAAAACCACTGGAACGCTTTATTTTTCCAAGATTCTTCATTTCGCCTGATATTTCAGAGGAAATTGAGAAAAAACTGCTGGAACACGAGATTTTTCAAATATTCTCGATACTGGCCGTTTGTACCAGTGAAATGTAAGTAAAACCATTGGAACGCTTTATTTTTCCAAGATTCTTCATTTCGCCTGATATTTCAGAGGAAATTGAGAAAAAACTACTGGAACACGAGATTTTTCAAATATTCTCGATACTGGCCGTTTGTACCAGTGAAATGTAAGTAAAACGAACGGAACGCTTTATTTTTCCAAGATTCTTCATTTCGCCTGATATTTCAGAGGAAATTGAGAAAAAACTGCTGGAACACGAGATTTTTCAAATATTCTCGATACTGGCCGTTTGTACTAGTGAAAAGTAAGTAAAACCACTGGAACGTCTTATTTGTCGAAAATTCTTCATTTCGCCTGAAATTTCGGAGGAAATTCAAAAATAATTGCTGGCACACGATATTTTTCAAAAATTCTCGATACTAGCCGTTTGTACCAGTGAAAAGTAAGTAAAACCACTGGAACGTCTTATTTGTCGAAAATTCTTCATTTCGCCTGAAATTTCGGAGGAAATTCAAAAATAATTGCTGGAACACGAGATTTTTCAAATATTCTCGATACTGGCCGTTTGTACTAGTGAAAAGTAAGTAAAACCACTGGAACGTCTTATTTGTCGAAAATTCTTCATTTCGCCTGATATTTCAGAGGAAATTGAGAAAAACTGCTGGAACACGAGATTTTTCAAATATTCTCGATACTGGCCGTTTGTACCAGTGAAATGTAAGTAAAACCATTGGAACGCCTTATTTTTCCAAGATTCTATATTTCGCCGAAATTGAGAAAAAACTGCTGGAACACGAGATTTTTCAAATATTCTCGATACTGGCCGTTTGTACCAGTGAAAAGTAAGTAAAACCACTGGAACGCTTTATTTTTCCAAGATTCTTCATTTCGCCTGATATTTCAGAGTAAATTGAGAAAAAACTGCTGGAACACGAGATTTTTCAAATATTCTCGATACTGGCCGTTTGTACCAGTGAAATGTAAGTAAAACCACTGGAACGTCTTATTTGTCGAAAATTCTTCATTTCGCCTGAAATTTCGGAGGAAATTCAAAAATAATTGCTGGCACACGATATTTTTCAAAAATTCTCGATACTAGCCGTTTGTAGCAGTGAAATGTAAGTAAAACCACTGGAACGCTTTATTTTTCCAAGATTCTTCATTTCGCCTGATATTTCAGAGTAAATTGAGAAAAAACTGCTGGAACACGAGATTTTTCAAATATTCTCGATACTGGCCGTTTGTACCAGTGAAATGTAAGTAAAACCACTGGAACGTCTTATTTGTCGAAAATTCTTCATTTCGCCTGAAATTTCGGAGGAAATTCAAAAATAATTGCTGGCACACGATATTTTTCAAAAATTCTCGATACTAGCCGTTTGTACCAGTGAAATGTAAGTAAAACCACTGGAACCTCTTATTTGTCGAAAATTCTTCATTTCGCCTGAAATTTCGGAGGAAATTCAAAAATAATTGCTGGCACACGATATTTTTCAAAAATTCTCGATACTAGCCGTTTGTAGCAGTGAAATGTAAGTAAAACCATTGGAACGCTTTATTTTTCCAAGATTCTTCATTTCGCCTGATATTTCAGAGGAAATTGAGAAAAAACTACTGGAACACGAGATTTTTCAAATATTCTCGATACTGGCCGTTTGTACCAGTGAAATGTAAGTAAAACCACTGGAACGTCTTATTTGTCGAAAATTCTTCATTTCGCCTGAAATTTCGGAGGAAATTCAAAAATAATTGCTGGCACACGATATTTTTCAAAAATTCTCGATACTAGCCGTTTGTACCAGTGAAATGTAAGTAAAACCACTGGAACGTCTTATTTGTCGAAAATTCTTCATTTCGCCTGATATTTCAGAGGAAATTGAGAAAAAACTGCTGGAACACGATATTTATCAAACATTCTCGATACTGGCCGTTTGTACCAGTGAAAAGTAAGTAAAACCACTGGAACGCTTTATTTTTCCAAGATTCGTCATTTCGCCTGATATTTCAGAGTAAATTGAGAAAAAACTGCTGGAACACGAGATTTTTCAAATATTCTCGATACTGGCCGTTTGTACCAGTGAAATATAAGTAAAACCACTGGAACGTCTTATTTGTCGAAAATTCTTCATTTCGCCTGAAATTTCGGAGAAAATTCAAAAATAATTGCTGGCACACGATATTTTTCAAAAATTCTCGATACTAGCCGTTTGTACCAGTGAAATGTAAGTAAAACCACTGGAACGTCTTATTTGTCGAAAATTCTTCATTTCGCCTGATATTTCAGAGGAAATTGAGAAAAAACTGCAGGAACACGAGATTTTTCAAATATTCTCGATACTGGCCGTTTGTACCAGTGAAATGTAAGTAAAACCATTGGAACGCTTTATTTTTCCAAGATTCTTCATTTCGCCTGATATTTCAGAGGAAATTGAGAAAAAACTGCTTGAACACGAGATTTTTCAAATATTCTCGATACTGGCCGTTTGTACCAGTGAAATGTAAGTAAAACCACTGGAACGTCTTATTTGTCGAAAATTCTTCATTTCGCTTGATATTTCAGAGGAAATTGAGAAAAAACTGCTGGAACACGAGATTTTTCAAATATTCTCTATACTGGCCGTTTGTACCAGTGAAATGTAAGTAAAACCATTGGAACGCTTTATTTTTCCAATATTCTTCATTTCGCCTGATATTTCAGAGGAAATTGAGAAAAAACTGCTTGAACACGAGATTTTTCAAATATTCTCGATACTGGCCGTTTGTACCAGTGAAATGTAAGTAAAACCACTGGAACGTCTTATTTGTCGAAAATTCTTCATTTCGCCTGAAATTTCGGAGAAAATTCAAAAATAATTGCTGGCACACGATATTTTTCAAAAATTCTCGATACTAGCCGTTTGTACCAGTGAAATGTAAGTAAAACCACTGGAACGTCTTATTTGTCGAAAATCCTTCATTTCGCCTGATATTTCAGAGGAAATTGAGAAAAAACTGCAGGAACACGGGATTTTTCAAATATTCTCGATACTGGCCGTTTGTACCAGTGAAATGTAAGTAAAACCATTGGAACGCTTTATTTTTCCAAGATTCTTCATTTCGCCTGATATTTCAGAGGAAATTGAGAAAAAACTGCTTGAACACGAGATTTTTCAAATATTCTCGATACTGGCCGTTTGTACCAGTGAAATGTAAGTAAAACCACTGGAACGTCTTATTTGTCGAAAATTCTTCATTTCGCCTGATATTTCAGAGGAAATTGAGAAAAAACTGCTGGAACACGAGATTTTTCAAATATTCTCGATACTGGCCGTTTGTACCAGTGAAATGTAAGTAAAACCATTGGAACGCTTTATTTTTCCAAGATTCTTCATTTCGCCTGATATTTCAGAGGAAATTGAGAAAATACTGCTTGAACACGAGATTTTTCAAATATTCTCGATACTGGCTGTATGTACCAGTGAAATGTAAGTAAAACCACTGGAACGCTTTATTTTTCCAAGATTCTTCATTTCGCCTGATATTTCAGAGGAAATTGAGAAAAAACTGCTGTAACACGAGATTTTCCAAATATTCTCGATACTGGCCGTTTGTACCAGTGAAAAGTACGTAAAACCACTAGAACGTCTTGTTTGTCGAAAATTCTTCATTTCGCCTGATATTTCAGAGGAAATTGAGAAAAAACTGCTTGAACACGAGATTTTTCAAATATTCTCGATACTGGCCGTTTGTACCAGTGAAATGTAAGTAAAACCACTGGAACGTCTTATTTGTCGAAAATTCTTCATTTCGCCTGAAATTTCGGAGGAAATTCAAAAATAATTGCTGGCACACGATATTTTTCAAAAATTCTCGATACTAGCCGTTTGTACCAGTGAAATGTAAGTAACACCACTGGAACGTCTTATTTGTCGAAAATTCTTCATTTCGCCTAATATTTCAGAGTAAATTGAGAAAAAACTGCTGGAACACGAGATTTTTCAAATATTCTCGATACTGGCCGTTTGTACCAGTGAAATGTAAGTAAAACCACTGGAACGTCTTATTTGTCGAAAATTCTTCATTTCGCCTGAAATTTCGGAGGAAATTCAAAAATAATTGCTGGCACACGATATTTTTCAAAAATTCTCGATACTAGCCGTTTGTACCAGTGAAATGTAAGTAAAACCACTGGAACGTCTTATTTGTCGAAAATTCTTCATTTCGCCTGATATTTCAGAGGAAATTGAGAAAAAACTGCTGGAACACGATATTTATCAAACATTCTCGATACTGGTCGTTTGTACCAGTGAAATGTAAGTAACACCACTGGAACGTCTTATTTGTCGAAAATTCTTCATTTCGCCTGAAATTTCGGAGGAAATTCAAAAATAATTGCTGGCACACGATATTTTTCAAAAATTCTCGATACTAGCCGTTTGTACCAGTGAAATGTAAGTAAAACCACTGGAACGTCTTATTTGTCGAAAATTCTTCATTTCGCCTGATATTTCAGAGGAAATTGAGAAAAAACTGCTGGAACACGAGATTTTTCAAATATTCTCGATACTGGCCGTTTGTACCAGTGAAATGTAAGTAAAACCATTGGAACGCTTTATTTTTCCAAGATTCTTCATTTCGCCTGATATTTCAGAGGAAATTGAGAAAAAACTACTGGAACACGAGATTTTTCAAATATTCTCGATACTGGCCGTTTGTACCAGTGAAATGTAAGTAAAACCATTGGAACGCTTTATTTTTCCAAGATTCTTCATTTCTTATTTGTCGAAAATTCTTCATTTCGCCTGATATTTCAGATGAAATTGAGAAGAAACTGCTGGAACACGAGATTTTTCAAATATTCTCGATACTGGCCGTTTGTACCAGTGAAATGTAAGTAAAACCACTGGAACGTCTTATTTGTCGAAAATTCTTCATTTCGCCTGAAATTTCGGAGGAAATTCAAAAATAATTGCTGGCACACGATATTTTTCAAAATTCTCGATACTAGCCGTTTGTACCAGTGAAATGTAAGTAAAACCACTGGAACGTCTTATTTGTCGAAAATTCTTCATTTCGCCTGATATTTCAGAGGAAATTGAGAAAAAACTGCTGGAACACGAGATTTTTCAAATATTCTCGATACTGGCCGTTTGTACCAGTGAAATGTAAGTAAAACCATTGGAACGCTTTATTTTTCCAAGATTCTTCATTTCGCCTGATATTTCAGAGGAAATTGAGAAAAAACTACTGGAACACGAGATTTTTCAAATATTCTCGATACTGGCCGTTTGTACCAGTGAAATGTAAGTAAAACCATTGGAACGCTTTATTTTTCCAAGATTCTTCATTTCTTATTTGTCGAAAATTCTTCATTTCGCCTGATATTTCAGAGGAAATTGAGAAAAAACTGCTGGAACACGAGATTTTTCAAATATTCTCGATACTGGCCGTTTGTACCAGTGAAATGTAAGTAAAACCACTGGAACGTCTTATTTGTCGAAAATTCTTCATTTCGCCTAATATTTCAGAGGAAATTGAGAAAAAACTGCTGGAACACGAGATTTTTCAAATATTCTCGATACTGGCCGTTTGTACCAGTGAAATGTAAGTAAAACCATTGGAACGCTTTATTTTTCCAAGATTCTTCATTTCTTATTTGTCGAAAATTCTTCATTTCGCCTGATATTTCAGATGAAATTGAGAAGAAACTGCTGGAACACGAGATTTTTCAAATATTCTCGATACTGGCCGTTTGTACCAGTGAAATGTAAGTAAAACCACTGGAACGTCTTATTTGTCGAAAATTCTTCATTTCGCCTGAAATTTCGGAGGAAATTCAAAAATAATTGCTGGCACACGATATTTTTCAAAAATTCTCGATACTAGCCGTTTGTACCAGTGAAATGTAAGTAACACCACTGGAACGTCTTATTTGTCGAAAATTCTTCATTTCGCCTAATATTTCAGAGGAAATTGAGAAAAAACTGCTGGAACACGAGATTTTTCAAATATTCTCGATACTGGCCGTTTGTACCAGTGAAATGTAAGTAAAACCACTGGAACGTCTTATTTGTCGAAAATTCTTCATTTCGCCTGAAATTTCGGAGGAAATTCAAAAATAATTGCTGGCACACGATATTTTTCAAAAATTCTCGATACTAGCCGTTTGTACCAGTGAAATGTAAGTAAAACCACTGGAACGTCTTATTTGTCGAAAATTCTTCATTTCGCCTGATATTTCAGAGGAAATTGAGAAAAAACTGCTGGAACACGAGATTTTTCAAATATTCTCGATACTGGCCGTTTGTACCAGTGAAATGTAAGTAAAACCATTGGAACGCTTTATTTTTCCAAGATTCTTCATTTCGCCTGATATTTCAGAGGAAATTGAGAAAAAACTGCTTGAACACGAGATTTTTCAAATATTCTCGATACTGGCCGTTTGTACCAGTGAAATGTAAGTAAAACCACTGAAACGCTTTATTTTTCCAAGATTCTTCATTTCGCCTGATATTTCAGAGGAAATTGAGAAAAAACTGCTGTAACACGAGATATTCCAAATATTCTCGATACTGGCCGTTTGTACCAGTGAAAAGTACGTAAAACCACTAGAACGTCTTGTTTGTCGAAAATTCTTCATTTCGCCTGATATTTCAGAGGAAATTGAGAAAAAACTGCTTGAACACGAGATTTTTCAAATATTCTCGATACTGGCCGTTTGTACCAGTGAAATGTAAGTAAAACCACTGGGACGTCTTATTTGTCGAAAATTCTTCATTTCGCCTGAAATTTCGGAGGAAATTCAAAAATAATTGCTGGCACACGATATTTTTCAAAAATTCTCGATACTAGCCGTTTGTACCAGTGAAATGTAAGTAACACCACTGGAACGTCTTATTTGTCGAAAATTCTTCATTTCGCCTAATATTTCAGAGTAAATTGAGAAAAAACTGCTGGAACACGAGATTTTTCAAATATTCTCGATACTGGCCGTTTGTACCAGTGAAATGTAAGTAAAACCACTGGAACGTCTTATTTGTCGAAAATTCTTCATTTCGCCTGAAATTTCGGAGGAAATTCAAAAATAATTGCTGGCACACGATATTTTTCAAAAATTCTCGATACTAGCCGTTTGTACCAGTGAAATGTAAGTAAAACCATTGGAACGCTTTATTTTTCCAAGATTCTTCATTTCGCCTGATATTTCAGAGGAAATTGAGAAAAAACTACTGGAACACGAGATTTTTCAAATATTCTCGATACTGGCCGTTTGTACCAGTGAAATGTAAGTAACACTACTGGAACGTCTTATTTGTCGAAAATTCTTCATTTCGCCTAATATTTCAGAGTAAATTGAGAAAAAACTGCTGGAACACGAGATTTTTCAAATATTCTCGATACTGGCCGTTTGTACCAGTGAAATGTAAGTAAAACCACTGGAACGTCTTATTTGTCGAAAATTCTTCATTTCGCCTGAAGTTTCGGAGGAAATTCAAAAATAATTGCTGGCACACGATATTTTTCAAAAATTCTCGAGACTAGCCGTTTGTACCAGTGAAATGTAAGTAAAACCACTGGAACGTCTTATTTGTCGAAAATTCTTCATTTCGCCTGATATTTCAGAGGAAATTGAGAAAAAACTGCTGGAACACGAGATTTTTCATATATTCTCGATACTGGCCGTTTGTACCAGTGAAATGTAAGTAAAACCATTGGAACGCTTTATTTTTCCAAGATTCTTCATTTCGCCTGATATTTCAGAGGAAATTGAGAAACAACTGCTGAAACACGATATTTATCAAACATTCTCGATACTGGCCGTTTGTACCAGTGAAATGTAAGTAAAACCATTGGAACGCTTTATTTTTCCAAGATTCTTCATTTCTTATTTGTCGAAAATTCTTCATTTCGCCTGATATTTCAGAGGAAATTGAGAAAAAACTGCTGGAACACGAGATTTTTCAAATATTCTCGATACTGGCCGTTTGTACCAGTGAAATGTAAGTAAAACCACTGGAACGTCTTATTTGTCGAAAATTCTTCATTTCGCCTGAAATTTCGGAGGAAATTCAAAAATAATTGCTGGCACACGATATTTTTCAAAAATTCTCGATACTAGCCGTTTGTACCAGTGAAATGTAAGTAACACCACTGGAACGTCTTATTTGTCGAAAATTCTTCATTTCGCCTAATATTTCAGAGTAAATTGAGAAAAAACTGCTGGAACACGAGATTTTTCAAATATTCTCGATACTGGCCGTTTGTACCAGTGAAATGTAAGTAAAACCACTGGAACGTCTTATTTGTCGAAAATTCTTCATTTCGCCTGAAATTTCGGAGGAAATTCAAAAATAATTGCTGGCACACGATATTTTTCAAAAATTCTCGATACTAGCCGTTTGTACCAGTGAAATGTAAGTAAAACCACTGGAACGTCTTATTTGTCGAAAATTCTTCATTTCGCCTGATATTTCAGAGGAAATTGAGAAAAAACTGCTGGAACACGAGATTTTTCAAATATTCTCGATACTGGCCGTTTGTACCAGTGAAATGTAAGTAAAACCATTGGAACGCTTTATTTTTCCAAGATTCTTCATTTCGCCTGATATTTCAGAGGAAATTGAGAAAAAACTGCTGGAACACGAGATTTTTCAAATATTCTCGATACTGGCCGTTTGTACCAGTGAAATGTAAGTAAAACCACTGGAACGTCTTATTGGTCGAAAATTCTTCATTTCGCCTGAAATTTCGGAGGAAATTCAAAAATAATTGCTGGCACACGATATTTTTCAAAAATTCTCGATACTAGCCGTTTGTACCAGTGAAATGTAAGTAAAACCACTGGAACGTCTTATTTGTCGAAAATTCTTCATTTCGCTTGATATTTCAGAGTAAATTGAGAAAAAACTGCTGGAACACGAGATTTTTCAAATATTCTCTATACTGGCCGTTTGTACCAGTGAAATGTAAGTAAAACCATTGGAACGCTTTATTTTTCCAAGATTCTTCATTTCGCCTGATATTTCAGAGGAAATTGAGAAAAAACTGCTGGAACACGAGATTTTTCAAATATTCTCGATACTGGCCGTTTGTACCAGTGAAATGTAAGTAAAACCATTGGAACGCTTTATTTTTCCAAGATTCTTCATTTCGCCTGATATTTCAGAGGAAATTGAGAAAAAACTACTGGAACACGAGATTTTTCAAATATTCTCGATACTGGCCGTTTGTACCAGTGAAATGTAAGTAAAACGAACGGAACGCTTTATTTTTCCAAGATTCTTCATTTCGCCTGATATTTCAGAGGAAATTGAGAAAAAACTACTGGAACACGAGATTTTTCAAATATTCTCGATACTGGCCGTTTGTACCAGTGAAATGTAAGTAAAACCATTGGAACGCTTTATTTTTCCAAGATTCTTCATTTCGCCTGATATTTCAGAGGAAATTGAGAAAAAACTACTGGAACACGAGATTTTTCAAATATTCTCGATACTGGCCGTTTGTACCAGTGAAATGTAAGTAAAACCACTGGAACGTCTTATTTGTCGAAAATTCTTCATTTCGCCTGAAATTTCGGAGGAAATTCAAAAATAATTGCTGGCACACGATATTTTTCAAAAATTCTCGATACTAGCCGTTTGTACCAGTGAAATGTAAGTAAAACCACTGGAACGTCTTATTTGTCGAAAATTCTTCATTTCGCCTGATATTTCAGAGGAAATTGAGAAAAAACTGCTGGAACACGATATTTATCAAACATTCTCGATACTGGCCGTTTGTACCAGTGAAAAGTAAGTAAAACCACTGGAACGCTTTATTTTTCCAAGATTCTTCATTTCGCCTGATATTTCAGAGGAAATTGAGAAAAAACTGCTGGAACACGAGATTTTTCAAATATTCTCGATACTGGCCGTTTGTACCAGTGAAATGTAAGTAAAACCATTGGAACGCTTTATTTTTCCAAGATTCTTCATTTCGCCTGATATTTCAGAGGAAATTGAGAAAAAACTACTGGAACACGAGATTTTTCAAATATTCTCGATACTGGCCGTTTGTACCAGTGAAATGTAAGTAAAACGAACGGAACGCTTTATTTTTCCAAGATTCTTCATTTCGCCTGATATTTCAGAGGAAATTGAGAAAAAACTGCTGGAACACGAGATTTTTCAAATATTCTCGATACTGGCCGTTTGTACTAGTGAAAAGTAAGTAAAACCACTGGAACGTCTTATTTGTCGAAAATTCTTCATTTCGCCTGAAATTTCGGAGGAAATTCAAAAATAATTGCTGGCACACGATATTTTTCAAAAATTCTCGATACTAGCCGTTTGTACCAGTGAAATGTAAGTAAAACCACTGGAACGTCTTATTTGTCGAAAATTCTTCATTTCGCCTGATATTTCAGAGGAAATTGAGAAAAAACTGCTGGAACACGATATTTATCAAACATTCTCGATACTGGCCGTTTGTACCAGTGAAAAGTGAGTAAAACCACTGGAACGCTTTATTTTTCCAAGATTCTTCATTTCGCCTGATATTTCAGAGTAAATTGAGAAAAAACTGCTGGAACACGAGATTTTTCAAATATTCTCGATACTGGCCGTTTGTACCAGTGAAATGTAAGTAAAACCACTGGAACGTCTTATTTGTCGAAAATTCTTCATTTCGCCTGAAATTTCGGAGGAAATTCAAAAATAATTGCTGGCACACGATATTTTTCAAAAATTCTCGATACTAGCCGTTTGTAGCAGTGAAATGTAAGTAAAACCACTGGAACGTCTTATTTGTCGAAAATTCTTCATTTCGCCTGATATTTCAGAGGAAATTGAGAAAAAACTGCTGGAACACGAGATTTTTCAAATATTCTCGATACTGGCCGTTTGTACCAGTGAAATGTAAGTAAAACCATTGGAACGCCTTATTTTTCCAAGATTCTATATTTCGCCGAAATTGAGAAAAAACTGCTGGAACACGAGATTTTTCAAATATTCTCGATACTGGCCGTTTGTACCAGTGAAAAGTAAGTAAAACCACTGGAACGCTTTATTTTTCCAAGATTCTTCATTTCGCCTGATATTTCAGAGTAAATTGAGAAAAAACTGCTGGAACACGAGATTTTTCAAATATTCTCGATACTGGCCGTTTGTACCAGTGAAATGTAAGTAAAACCACTGGAACGTCTTATTTGTCGAAAATTCTTCATTTCGCCTGAAATTTCGGAGGAAATTCAAAAATAATTGCTGGCACACGATATTTTTCAAAAATTCTCGATACTAGCCGTTTGTAGCAGTGAAATGTAAGTAAAACCACTGGAACGCTTTATTTTTCCAAGATTCTTCATTTCGCCTGATATTTCAGAGTAAATTGAGAAAAAACTGCTGGAACACGAGATTTTTCAAATATTCTCGATACTGGCCGTTTGTACCAGTGAAATGTAAGTAAAACCACTGGAACGTCTTATTTGTCGAAAATTCTTCATTTCGCCTGAAATTTCGGAGGAAATTCAAAAATAATTGCTGGCACACGATATTTTTCAAAAATTCTCGATACTAGCCGTTTGTACCAGTGAAATGTAAGTAAAACCACTGGAACGTCTTATTTGTCGAAAATTCTTCATTTCGCCTGAAATTTCGGAGGAAATTCAAAAATAATTGCTGGCACACGATATTTTTCAAAAATTCTCGATACTAGCCGTTTGTAGCAGTGAAATGTAAGTAAAACCATTGGAACGCTTTATTTTTCCAAGATTCTTCATTTCGCCTGATATTTCAGAGGAAATTGAGAAAAAACTACTGGAACACGAGATTTTTCAAATATTCTCGATACTGGCCGTTTGTACCAGTGAAATGTAAGTAAAACCACTGGAACGTCTTATTTGTCGAAAATTCTTCATTTCGCCTGAAATTTCGGAGGAAATTCAAAAATAATTGCTGGCACACGATATTTTTCAAAAATTCTCGATACTAGCCGTTTGTACCAGTGAAATGTAAGTAAAACCACTGGAACGTCTTATTTGTCGAAAATTCTTCATTTCGCCTGATATTTCAGAGGAAATTGAGAAAAAACTGCTGGAACACGATATTTATCAAACATTCTCGATACTGGCCGTTTGTACCAGTGAAAAGTAAGTAAAACCACTGGAACGCTTTATTTTTCCAAGATTCGTCATTTCGCCTGATATTTCAGAGTAAATTGAGAAAAAACTGCTGGAACACGAGATTTTTCAAATATTCTCGATACTGGCCGTTTGTACCAGTGAAATGTAAGTAAAACCACTGGAACGTCTTATTTGTCGAAAATTCTTCATTTCGCCTGAAATTTCGGAGAAAATTCAAAAATAATTGCTGGCACACGATATTTTTCAAAAATTCTCGATACTAGCCGTTTGTACCAGTGAAATGTAAGTAAAACCACTGGAACGTCTTATTTGTCGAAAATTCTTCATTTCGCCTGATATTTCAGAGGAAATTGAGAAAAAACTGCTGGAACACGAGATTTTTCAAATATTCTCGATACTGGCCGTTTGTACCAGTGAAATGTAAGTAAAACCATTGGAACGCTTTATTTTTCCAAGATTCTTCATTTCGCCTGATATTTCAGAGGAAATTGAGAAAAAACTGCTTGAACACGAGATTTTTCAAATATTCTCGATACTGGCCGTTTGTACCAGTGAAATGTAAGTAAAACCACTGGAACGTCTTATTTGTCGAAAATTCTTCATTTCGCCTGATATTTCAGAGGAAATTGAGAAAAACTGCTGGAACACGATATTTATCGCACATTCTCGATACAGGCCGTTTGTACCAGTGAAAAGTAAGTAAAACCATTGGAACGCTTTATTTTTCAAAGATTCTTCATTTCGCCCGATATTTCAGAGGAAATTGAGAAAAAACTGCTGAAACACGAGATTTTTCAAATATTCTCGATACTGGCCGTTTGTACCAGTGAAATGTAAGTAAAACCATTGGAACGCCTTATTTTTCCAAGATTCTATATTTCGCCGAAATTGAGAAAAAACTGCTGGAACACGAGATTTTTCAAATATTCTCGATACTGGCCGTTTGTACCAGTGAAATGTAAGTAAAACCATTGGAACGTCTTATTTGTCGAAAATTCTTCATTTCGCCTGATATTTCAGAGGAAATTGAGAAAAAACTGCTGGAACACGAGATTTTTCAAATATTCTCGGTACTGGCCGTTTGTACCAGTGAAATGTAAGAAAAACCACTGGAACGTCTTATTTGTCTAAAATTCTTCATTTCGCCTGATATTTCAGAGTAAATTGAGAAAAAACAGCTGGAACACAAGATTTTTCAAATATTCTCGATACTGGCCGTTTGTACCAGTGAAATGTAAGTAAAACCATTGGAATGCTTTATTTTTCCAAGATTCTTCATTTCGCCTGATATTTCAGAGGAAATTGAGAAAAAACTGCTGGAACACGAGATTTTTCAAATATTCTCGATACTGGCCGTTTGTACCAGTGAAATGTAAGTAAAACCACTGGAACGTCTTATTGGTCGAAAATTCTTCATTTCGCCTGAAATTTCGGAGGAAATTCAAAAATAATTGCTGGCACACGATATTTTTCAAAAATTCTCGATACTAGCCGTTTGTACCAGTGAAATGTAAGTAAAACCACTGGAACGTCTTATTTGTCGAAAATTCTTCATTTCGCTTGATATTTCAGAGTAAATTGAGAAAAAACTGCTGGAACACGAGATTTTTCAAATATTCTCGATACTGGCCGTTTGTACCAGTGAAATGTAAGTAAAACCATTGGAACGCTTTATTTTTCCAAGATTCTTCATTTCGCCTGATATTTCAGAGGAAATTGAGAAAAAACTACTGGAACACGAGATTTTTCAAATATTCTCGATACTGGCCGTTTGTACCAGTGAAATGTAAGTAAAACCACTGGAACGTCTTATTTGTCGAAAATTCTTCATTTCGCCTGAAATTTCGGAAAAAATTCAAAAATAATTGCTGGCACACGATATTTTTCAAAAATTCTCGATACTAGCCGTTTGTACCAGTGAAATGTAAGTAAAACCACTGGAACGTCTTATTTGTCGAAAATTCTTCATTTCGCCTGATATTTCAGAGGAAATTGAGAAAAAACTGCTGGAACACGATATTTATCAAACATTCTCGATACTGGCCGTTTGTACCAGTGAAAAGTAAGTAAAACCACTGGAACGCTTTATTTTTCCAAGATTCTTCATTTCGCCTGATATTTCAGAGGAAATTGAGAAAAAACTGCTGGAACACGAGATTTTTCAAATATTCTCGATACTGGCCGTTTGTACCAGTGAAATGTAAGTAAAACCATTGGAACGCTTTATTTTTCCAATATTCTTCATTTCGCCTGATATTTCAGAGGAAATTGAGAAATAACTACTGGAACACGAGATTTTTCAAATATTCTCGATACTGGCCGTTTGTACCAGTGAAATGTAAGTAAAACGAACGGAACGCTTTATTTTTCCAAGATTCTTCATTTCGCCTGATATTTCAGAGGAAATTGAGAAAAAACTGCTGGAACACGAGATTTTTCAAATATTCTCGATACTGGCCGTTTGTACTAGTGAAAAGTAAGAAAAACAACTGGAATGTCTTATTTGTCGAAAATTCATCATTTCGCCTGATATTTCAGAGGAAATTGAGAAAAAACTGCTTGAACACGAGATTTTTCAAATATTCTCGATACTGGCCGTTTGTACCATTGAAATGTAAGTAAAACCACTGGAACGTCTTATTTGTCGAAAATTCTTCATTTCGCCTGATATTTCAGAGGAAATTGAAAGAAAACTGCTGGAACACGATATTTATCAAACATTCTCGATACTGGCCGTTTGTACTAGTGAAATGTAAGTAAAACCACTGGAACGTCTTATTTGTCGAAAATTCTTATTTCGCCTGATATTTCAGAGGAAATTGAGAAAAAACTGCTGGAACACGAGATTTTTCAAATATTTTCGATACTGGCCGTTTCTACCAGTGAAATGTAAGTAAAACCACTGGAACGTCTTATTTGTCGAAAATTCTTCATTTCGCCTGATATTTCAGAGGAAATTGAGAAAAAACTGTAGAACACGAGATTTATCAAATATTCTCGATACTGGCCGTTTGTACCAGTGAAATGTAAGTAAAACCATTGGAACGTCTTATTTGTCGAAAATTCTTCATTTCGCCTGATATTTCAGAGTAAATTGAGAAAAAACTGCTGGAACACGAGATTTTTCAAACATTCTCGATACTGGCCGTTTGTACCAGTGAAAAGTAAGTAAAACCACTGGAACGCTTTATTTTTCCAAGATTCTTCATTTCGCCTGATATTTCAGAGGAAATTGAGAAAAAACTGCTGTAACACGAGATTTTTCAAATATTCTCGATACTGGCCGTTTGTACCAGTGAAAAGTACGTAAAACCACTAGAACGTCTTGTTTGTCGAAAATTCTTCATTTCGCCTGATATTTCAGAAGAAATTGAGAAAAAACTGCTTGAACACGAGATTTTTCAAATATTCTCGATACTGGCCGTTTGTACCAGTGAAATGTAAGTGAAACCACTGGAACGTCTTATTTGTCGAAAATTCTTCATTTCGCCTGATATTTCAGAGGAAATTGAGAAAAAACTGCTGGAACACGATATTTATCACACATTCTCGATACAGGCCGTTTGTACCAGTGAAAAGTAAGTAAAACCATTGGAACGCTTTATTTTTCAAAGATTCTTCATTTCGCCTGATATTTCAGAGGAAATTGAGAAAAAACTGCTGAAACACGAGATTTTTCAAATATTCTCGATACTGGCCGTTTGTACCAGTGAAATGTAAGTAAAACCATTGGAACGCCTTAGTTTTCCAAGATTCTTTATTTCGCCGAAATTGAGAAAAAACTGCTGGAACACGAGATTTTTCAAATATTCTCGATACTGGCCGTTTGTACCAGTGAAATGTAAGTAAAACCATTGGAACGTCTTATTTGTCGAAAATTCTTCATTTCGCCTGATATTTCAGAGGAAATTGAGAAAAAACTGCTGGAACACGAGATTTTTCAAATATTCTCGGTACTGGCCGTTTGTACCAGTGAAATGTAAGAAAAACCACTGGAACGTCTTATTTGTCTAAAATTCTTCATTTCGCCTGATATTTCAGAGTAAATTGAGAAAAAACTGCTGGAACACGAGATTTTTCAAATATTCTCGATACTGGCCGTTTGTACCAGTGAAAAGTAAGTAAAACCATTGGAATGCTTTATTTTTCCAAGATTCTTCATTTCGCCTGATATTTCAGATGAAATTGAGAAAAAACTGCTGGAACACGAGATTTTTCAAATATTCTCGATACTGGCCGTTTGTACCAGTGAATAGTAAGTAAAACCATTGGAACGTCTTATTTGTCGAAAATTCTTCATTTCGCCTGATATTTCAGAGGAAATTGAGAAAAACCTGCTGGAACACGAGATTTTTCAAATATTCTCGATATTGGCCGTTTGTACCAGTGAAATATAAGTAAAACCACTGGAACGTCTTATTTGTCGAAAATTCTTCATTTCGCCTAATATTTCAGAGTAAATTGAGAAAAAACTGCTGGAACACAAGATTTTTCAAATATTCTCGATACTGGCCGTTTGTACCAGTGAAATGTAGGTAAAACCATTGGAACGTCTTATTTGTCGAAAATTCTTCATTTCGCCTGATATTTCAGAGGAAATTGAGAAAAAACTGCTGGAACACGAGATTTTTCAAATATTCTCGATACTGGCCGTTTGTACCAGTGAAATGTAAGTAAAATCATTGGAACGCTTTATTTTTCCAAGATTCTTCATTTCGCCTGATATTTCAGAGGAAATTGAGAAAAAACTACTGCAACACGAGATTTTTCAAATATTCTCGATACTGGCCGTTTGTACCAGTGAAATGTAAGTAAAACCATTGGAACGCTTTATTTTTCCAGGATTCTTCATTTCGCCTGATATTTCAGAGGAAATTGAGAAAAAAATGCTGGAACACGATATTTATCAAACATTCTCGATACAGGCCGTTTGTACCAGTGAAATGTAAATAAAACCACTGGAACGTCTTATTTGTCGAAAATTCATTATTTCGCCTGATATTTCAGAGGAAATTGAGAAAAAACTGCTGGAACACGAGATTTTTCAAATTTTCTCGATACTGGCCGTTTGTACCAGTGAAATGTAAGTAAAACCATTGGAACGTCTTATTTGTCGAAAATTCTTCATTTCGCCTGATATTTCAGAGGAAATTGAGAAAAAACTGCTGGAACACGAGATTTTTTAAATATTCTCGATACTGGCCGTTTGTACCAGTGAAATGTAAGTAAAACCACTGGAACGTCTTATTTTTCCAAGATTCTTCATTTCGCCTGATATTTCAGAGGAAATTGAGAAAAAACTGCAGGAACACGAGATTTATCA
>CAXAQU010000195.1:0-20772 GCA_963971155.1 Anthrax anthrax
AGGAAACTGAGAAAAAACTGCTGGAACACGAGATTTTTCAAATATTCTCGATACTGGCCGTTTGTACCAGTGAAATATAAGTATAACCACTGGAACTCTTTATTTTTCCAAGATTCTTCATTTCGCCTTATATTTCAGAGGAAACTGAGAAAAAACTGCTGGAACACGAGATTTTTCAAATATTCTCGATACTGGCCGTTTGTACCAGTGAAATATCAGTATAACCACTGGAACTCTTTATTTTTCCAAGATTTTTCATTTAGCCTGATATTTCAGAGGAAACTGAGAAAAAACTGCTGGAACACGAGATTTTTCAAATATTCTCGATACTGGCCGTTTTTACCAGTGAAATATTAGTATAACCACTGGAACTCTTTATTTTTCCAAGATTCTTCATTTCGCCTGATATTTCAGAGGAAACTGAGAAAAAACTGCTGGAACACGAGATTTTTCAAATATTCTCGATACTGGCCGTTTGTACCAGTGAAATATTAGTATAACCACTGGAACTCTTTATTTTTCCAAGATTCTTCATTTCGCCTGATATTTCAGAGGAAACTGAGAAAAAACTGCTGGAACACGATATTTTTCAAATATTCTTGATACTGGCCGTTTGTACCAGTGAAATATTAGTATAACCACTTGAACTCTTTATTTTTCCAACATTCTTCTTTTCGCCCGATATTTCAGAGGAAACTGAGAAAAAACTGCTGGAACACGAGATTTTTCAAATATTCTCGGTACTGGCCGTTTGTACCAGTGAATTATTAGTATAACCACTGGAACTCTTTATTTTTCCAAGATTCTTCATTTCGCCTGATATTTCAGAGGAAACTGAGAAAAAACTGCTGGAACACGAGATTTTTCAAATATTCTCGATACTAGCCGTTTGTACCAGTAAAATATTAGTATAACCACTGAAACTCTTTATTTTTCCAAGATTCTTCATTTCGCCTGATATTTCAGAGGAAACTGAGAAAAAACTGCTGGAACACGAGATTTTTCAAATATTCTCGATACTGGCCGTTTGTACCAGTGAAATATAAGTATAACCACTGGAACTCTTTATTTTTCCAAGATTCTTCATTTCGCCCGATATTTCAGAGGAAACTGAGAAAAAACTGCTGGAACACGAGATTTTTCAAATATTCTCGATACTGGCCGTTTGTAGCAGTGAATTATTAGTATAACCACTGGAACTCTTTATTTTTCCAAGATTCTTCATTTAGCCTGATATTTCAGAGGAAACTGAGAAAAAACTGCTGGAACACGAGATTTTTCAAATATTCTCGATACTGGCCGTTTGTACCAGTGAAATATTAGTATAACCACTGGAACTCTTTATTTTTCCAAGATTCTTCATTTCGCCTGATATTTCAGAGGAAACTGAGAAAAAACTGCTGGAACACGAGATTTTTCAAATATTCTCGATACTGGCCGTTTGTACCAGTGAAATATAAGTATAACCACTGGAACTCTTTATTTTTCGAAAATTCTTCATTTCGCCCGATATTTCAGAGAAAACTGAGAAAAAACTGCTGGAACACGAGATTTTTCAAATATTCTCGATACTGGCCGTTTGTACCAGTGAAATATCAGTATAACCACTGGAACTCTTTATTTTTCCAAGATTCTTCATTTCGCCTGATATTTCAGAGGAAACTGAGAAAAAACTGCTGGAACACGAGATTTTTCAAATATTCTCGATACTGGCCGTTTGTACCAGTAAAATATTAGTATAACCACTGAAACTCTTTATTTTTCCAAGATTCTTCATTTCGCCTGATATTTCAGAGGAAACTGAGAAAAAACTGCTGGAACACGAGATTTTTCAAATATTCTCGATACTGGCCGTTTGTACCAGTAAAATATTAGTATAACCACTGAAACTCTTTATTTTTCCAAGATTCTTCATTTCGCCCGATATTTCAGAGAAAACTGAGAAAAAACTGCTGGAACACGAGATTTTTCAAATATTCTCGATACTGGCCGTTTGTACCAGTGAAATATCAGTATAACCACTGGAACTCTTTATTTTTCCAAGATTCTTCATTTCGCCTGATATTTCAGAGGAAACTGAGAAAAAACTGCTGGAACACGAGATTTTTCAAATATTCTCGATACTGGCCGTTTGTACCAGTGAAATATAAGTATAACCACTGGAACTCTTTAGTTTTCCAAGATTCTTCATTTCGCCCGATATTTCAGAGGAAACTGAGAAAAAACTGCTGGAACACGATATTTTTCAAATATTCTCGATACTGGCCGTTTGTACCAGTAAAATATTAGTATAACCACTGGAACTCTTTATTTTTCCAAGATTCTTCATTTCGCCTGATATTTCAGAGGAAACTGAGAAAAAACTGCTGGAACACGAGATTTTTCAAATATTCTCGATACTGGCCGTTTGTACCAGTGAAATATTAGTATAACCACTGGAACTCTTTATTTTTCCAAGATTCTTCATTTCGCCTTATATTTCAGAGGAAACTGAGAAAAAACTGCTGGAACACGAGATTTTTCAAATATTCTCGATACTGGCCGTTTGTACCAGTGAAATATTAGTATAACCACTGGAACTCTTTATTTTTCCAAGATTCTTCATTTCGCCTGATATTTCAGAGGAAACTGAGAAAAAACTGCTGGAACACGAGATTTTTCAAATATTCTCGATACTGGCCGTTTGTACCAGTAAAATATTAGTATAACCACTGAAACACATTATTTTTCCAAGATTCTTCATTTCGCCCGATATTTCAGAGGAAACTGAGAAAAAACTGCTGGAACACGAGATTTTTCAAATATTCTCGATACTGGCCGTTTGTACCAGTGAAATATCAGTATAACCACTTTAACTCTTTATTTTTCCAAGATTCTTCATTTCGCCTGATATTTCAGAGGAAACTGAGAAAAAACTGCTGGAACACGAGATTTTTCAAATATTCTCGATACTGGCCGTTTGTACCAGTGAAATATTAGTATAACCACTGGAACTCTTTATTTTTCCAAGATTCTTCATTTCGCCTGATATTTCAGAGGAAACTGAGAAAAAACTGCTGGAACACGAGATTTTCAAATATTCTCGATACTGGCCGTTTGTACCAGTGAAATATCAGGAAACTGAGAAAAAACTGCTGGAACACGAGATTTTTCAAATATTCTCGATACTGGCCGTTTGTACCAGTGAAATATCAGTATAACCACTGGAACTCTTTATTTTTCCAAGATTTTTCATTTAGCCTGATATTTCAGAGGAAACTGAGAAAAAACTGCTGGAACACGAGATTTTTCAAATATTCTCGATACTGGCCGTTTTTACCAGTGAAATATTAGTATAACCACTGGAACTCTTTATTTTTCCAAGATTCTTCATTTCGCCTGATATTTCAGAGGAAACTGAGAAAAAACTGCTGGAACACGAGATTTTTCAAATATTCTCGATACTGGCCGTTTGTACCAGTGAAATATTAGTATAACCACTGGAACTCTTTATTTTTCCAAGATTCTTCATTTCGCCTGATATTTCAGAGGAAACTGAGAAAAAACTGCTGGAACACGATATTTTTCAAATATTCTTGATACTGGCCGTTTGTACCAGTGAAATATTAGTATAACCACTTGAACTCTTTATTTTTCCAACATTCTTCTTTTCGCCCGATATTTCAGAGGAAACTGAGAAAAAACTGCTGGAACACGAGATTTTTCAAATATTCTCGGTACTGGCCGTTTGTACCAGTGAATTATTAGTATAACCACTGGAACTCTTTATTTTTCCAAGATTCTTCATTTCGCCTGATATTTCAGAGGAAACTGAGAAAAAACTGCTGGAACACGAGATTTTTCAAATATTCTCGATACTAGCCGTTTGTACCAGTAAAATATTAGTATAACCACTGAAACTCTTTATTTTTCCAAGATTCTTCATTTCGCCTGATATTTCAGAGGAAACTGAGAAAAAACTGCTGGAACACGAGATTTTTCAAATATTCTCGATACTGGCCGTTTGTACCAGTGAAATATAAGTATAACCACTGGAACTCTTTATTTTTCCAAGATTCTTCATTTCGCCCGATATTTCAGAGGAAACTGAGAAAAAACTGCTGGAACACGAGATTTTTCAAATATTCTCGATACTGGCCGTTTGTAGCAGTGAATTATTAGTATAACCACTGGAACTCTTTATTTTTCCAAGATTCTTCATTTAGCCTGATATTTCAGAGGAAACTGAGAAAAAACTGCTGGAACACGAGATTTTTCAAATATTCTCGATACTGGCCGTTTGTACCAGTGAAATATTAGTATAACCACTGGAACTCTTTATTTTTCCAAGATTCTTCATTTCGCCTGATATTTCAGAGGAAACTGAGAAAAAACTGCTGGAACACGAGATTTTTCAAATATTCTCGATACTGGCCGTTTGTACCAGTGAAATATAAGTATAACCACTGGAACTCTTTATTTTTCGAAAATTCTTCATTTCGCCCGATATTTCAGAGAAAACTGAGAAAAAACTGCTGGAACACGAGATTTTTCAAATATTCTCGATACTGGCCGTTTGTACCAGTGAAATATCAGTATAACCACTGGAACTCTTTATTTTTCCAAGATTCTTCATTTCGCCTGATATTTCAGAGGAAACTGAGAAAAAACTGCTGGAACACGAGATTTTTCAAATATTCTCGATACTGGCCGTTTGTACCAGTAAAATATTAGTATAACCACTGAAACTCTTTATTTTTCCAAGATTCTTCATTTCGCCTGATATTTCAGAGGAAACTGAGAAAAAACTGCTGGAACACGAGATTTTTCAAATATTCTCGATACTGGCCGTTTGTACCAGTAAAATATTAGTATAACCACTGAAACTCTTTATTTTTCCAAGATTCTTCATTTCGCCCGATATTTCAGAGAAAACTGAGAAAAAACTGCTGGAACACGAGATTTTTCAAATATTCTCGATACTGGCCGTTTGTACCAGTGAAATATCAGTATAACCACTGGAACTCTTTATTTTTCCAAGATTCTTCATTTCGCCTGATATTTCAGAGGAAACTGAGAAAAAACTGCTGGAACACGAGATTTTTCAAATATTCTCGATACTGGCCGTTTGTACCAGTGAAATATAAGTATAACCACTGGAACTCTTTAGTTTTCCAAGATTCTTCATTTCGCCCGATATTTCAGAGGAAACTGAGAAAAAACTGCTGGAACACGATATTTTTCAAATATTCTCGATACTGGCCGTTTGTACCAGTAAAATATTAGTATAACCACTGGAACTCTTTATTTTTCCAAGATTCTTCATTTCGCCTGATATTTCAGAGGAAACTGAGAAAAAACTGCTGGAACACGAGATTTTTCAAATATTCTCGATACTGGCCGTTTGTACCAGTGAAATATTAGTATAACCACTGGAACTCTTTATTTTTCCAAGATTCTTCATTTCGCCTTATATTTCAGAGGAAACTGAGAAAAAACTGCTGGAACACGAGATTTTTCAAATATTCTCGATACTGGCCGTTTGTACCAGTGAAATATTAGTATAACCACTGGAACTCTTTATTTTTCCAAGATTCTTCATTTCGCCTGATATTTCAGAGGAAACTGAGAAAAAACTGCTGGAACACGAGATTTTTCAAATATTCTCGATACTGGCCGTTTGTACCAGTAAAATATTAGTATAACCACTGAAACACATTATTTTTCCAAGATTCTTCATTTCGCCCGATATTTCAGAGGAAACTGAGAAAAAACTGCTGGAACACGAGATTTTTCAAATATTCTCGATACTGGCCGTTTGTACCAGTGAAATATCAGTATAACCACTTTAACTCTTTATTTTTCCAAGATTCTTCATTTCGCCTGATATTTCAGAGGAAACTGAGAAAAAACTGCTGGAACACGAGATTTTTCAAATATTCTCGATACTGGCCGTTTGTACCAGTGAAATATTAGTATAACCACTGGAACTCTTTATTTTTCCAAGATTCTTCATTTCGCCTGATATTTCAGAGGAAACTGAGAAAAAACTGCTGGAACACGAGATTTTTCAAATATTCTCGATACTGGCCGTTTGTACCAGTGAAATATCAGGAAACTGAGAAAAAACTGCTGGAACACGAGATTTTTCAAATATTCTCGATACTGGCCGTTTGTACCAGTGAAATATCAGTATAACCACTGGAACTCTTTATTTTTCCAAGATTCTTCATTTCGCCTGATATTTCAGAGGAAACTGAGAAAAAACTGCTGAAACACGAGATTTTTCAAATATTCTCAATACTGGCCGTTTGTACCAGTGAAATATTAGTATAACCACTGGAACTCTTTATTTTTCCAAGATTCTTCATTTCGCCTGATATTTCAGAGGAAACTGAGAAAAAACTGCTGGAACACGAGATTTTTCAAATATTCACGATACTGGCCGTTTGTACTAGTGAAATATAAGTATAACCACTGGAACTCTTTATTTTTCCAAGATTCTTCTTTTCGCCCGATATTTCAGAGGAAACTGAGAAAAAACTGCTGGAACACGAGATTTTTCAAATATTCTCGATACTGGCCGTTTGTACCAGTGAATTATTAGTATAACCACTGGAACTCTTTATTTTTCCAAGATTCTTCATTTCGCCTGATATTTCAGAGGAAACTGAGAAAAAACTGCTGGAACACGAGATTTTTCAAATATTCTCGATACTAGCCGTTTGTACCAGTAAAATATTAGTATAACCAATGAAACTCTTTATTTTTCCAAGATTCTTCATTTCGCCTGATATTTCAGAGGAAACTGAGAAAAAACTGCTGGAACACGAGATTTTTCAAATATTCTCGATACTGGCCGTTTGTACCAGTGAAATATAAGTATAACCACTGGAACTCTTTATTTTTCCAAGATTCTTCAGTTCGCCCGATATTTCAGAGGAAACTGAGAAAAAACTGCTGGAACACGAGATTTTTCAAATATTCTCGATACTGGCCGTTTGTACCAGTGAATTATTAGTATAACCACTGGAACTCTTTATTTTTCCAAGATTCTTCATTTAGCCTGATATTTCAGAGGAAACTGAGAAAAAACTGCTGGAACACGAGATTTTTCAAATATTCTCGATACTGGCCGTTTGTACCAGTGAAATATTAGTATAACCACTGGAACTCTTTATTTTTCCAAGATTCTTCATTTCGCCTGATATTTCAGAGGAAACTGAGAAAAAACTGCTGGAACACGAGATTTTTCAAATATTCTCGATACTGGCCGTTTGTACCAGTGAAATATAAGTATAACCACTGGAACTCTTTATTTTTCCAAGATTCTTCATTTCGCCTTATATTTCAGAGGAAACTGAGAAAAAACTGCTGGAACACGAGATTTTTCAAATATTCTCGATACTGGCCGTTTGTACCAGTGAAATATCAGAATAACCACTGGAACTCTTTATTTTTCCAAGATTCTTCATTTCGCCCGATATTTCAGAGGAAACTGAGAAAAAACTGCTGGAACACGAGATTTTTCAAATATTCTCGATACTGGCCGTTTGTACCAGTGAAATATTAGTATAACCACTGGAACTCTTTATTTTTCCAAGATTCTTCATTTCGCCTGATATTTCAGAGGAAACTGAGAAAAAACTGCTGGAACACGAGATTTTTCAAATATTCTCGATACTGGCCGTTTGTACCAGTAAAATATTAGTATAACCACTGAAACACATTATTTTTCCAAGATTCTTCATTTCGCCCGATATTTCAGAGGAAACTGAGAAAAAACTGCTGGAACACGAGATTTTTCAAATATTCTCGATACTGGCCGTTTGTACCAGTGAAATATCAGTATAACCACTTTAACTCTTTATTTTTCCAAGATTCTTCATTTCGCCTGATATTTCAGAGGAAACTGAGAAAAAACTGCTGGAACACGAGATTTTTCAAATATTCTCGATACTGGCCGTTTGTACCAGTGAAATATTAGTATAACCACTGGAACTCTTTATTTTTCCAAGATTCTTCATTTCGCCTGATATTTCAGAGGAAACTGAGAAAAAACTGCTGGAACACGAGATTTTTCAAATATTCTCGATACTGGCCGTTTGTACCAGTGAAATATCAGTATAACCACTGGAACTCTTTATTTTTCCAAGATTCTTCATTTCGCCTGATATTTCAGAGGAAACTGAGAAAAAACTGCTGAAACACGAGATTTTTCAAATATTCTCGATACTGGCCGTTTGTACCAGTGAAATATTAGTATAACCACTGGAACTCTTTATTTTTCCAAGATTCTTCATTTCGCCTGATATTTCAGAGGAAACTGAGAAAAAACTGCTGGAACACGAGATTTTTCAAATATTCTCGATACTGGCCGTTTGTACCAGTGAAATATAAGTATAACCACTGGAACTCTTTATTTTTCCAAGATTCTTCATTTCGCCTTATATTTCAGAGGAAACTGAGAAAAAACTGCTGGAACACGAGATTTTTCAAATATTCTCGATACTTACCGTTTGTACCAGTGAAATATAAGTATAACCACTGGAACTCTTTATTTTTCCAAGATTCTTCATTTCGCCTTATATTTCAGAGGAAACTGAGAAAAAACTGCTGGAACACGAGATTTTTCAAATATTCTCGATACTGGCCGTTTGTACCAGTGAAATATAAGTATAACCACTGGAACTCTTTATTTTTCCAAGATTCTTCATTTCGCCCGATATTTCAGAGGAAACTGAGAAAAAACTGCTGGAACACGAGATTTTTCAAATATTCTCGATACTGGCCGTTTTTACCAGTGAAATATTAGTATAACCACTGGAACTCTTTATTTTTCCAAGATTCTTCATTTCGCCTGATATTTCAGAGGAAACTGAGAAAAAACTGCTGGAACACGAGATTTTTCAAATATTCTCGATACTGGCCGTTTGTACCAGTGAAATATTAGTATAACCACTGGAACTCTTTATTTTTCCAAGATTCTTCATTTCGCCTGATATTTCAGAGGAAACTGAGAAAAAACTGCTGGAACACGATATTTTTCAAATATTCTTGATACTGGCCGTTTGTACCAGTGAAATATTAGTATAACCACTTGAACTCTTTATTTTTCCAACATTCTTCTTTTCGCCCGATATTTCAGAGGAAACTGAGAAAAAACTGCTGGAACACGAGATTTTTCAAATATTCTCGGTACTGGCCGTTTGTACCAGTGAATTATTAGTATAACCACTGGAACTCTTTATTTTTCCAAGATTCTTCATTTCGCCTGATATTTCAGAGGAAACTGAGAAAAAACTGCTGGAACACGAGATTTTTCAAATATTCTCGATACTAGCCGTTTGTACCAGTAAAATATTAGTATAACCACTGAAACTCTTTATTTTTCCAAGATTCTTCATTTCGCCTGATATTTCAGAGGAAACTGAGAAAAAACTGCTGGAACACGAGATTTTTCAAATATTCTCGATACTGGCCGTTTGTACCAGTGAAATATAAGTATAACCACTGGAACTCTTTATTTTTCCAAGATTCTTCATTTCGCCCGATATTTCAGAGGAAACTGAGAAAAAACTGCTGGAACACGAGATTTTTCAAATATTCTCGATACTGGCCGTTTGTACCAGTGAATTATAAGTATAACCACTGGAACTCTTTATTTTTCCAAGATTCTTCATTTAGCCTGATATTTCAGAGGAAACTGAGAAAAAACTGCTGGAACACGAGATTTTTCAAATATTCTCGATACTGGCCGTTTGTACCAGTGAAATATTAGTATAACCACTGGAACTCTTTATTTTTCCAAGATTCTTCATTTCGCCTGATATTTCAGAGAAAACTGAGAAAAAACTGCTGGAACACGAGATTTTTCAAATATTCTCGATACTGGCCGTTTGTACCAGTGAAATATAAGTATAACCACTGGAACTCTTTATTTTTCCAAGATTCTTCATTTCGCCCGATATTTCAGAGGAAACTGAGAAAAAACTGCTGGAACACGATATTTTTCAAATATTCTCGATACTGGCCGTTTGTACCAGTGAAATATAAGTATAACCACTGGAACTCTTTATTTTTCGAAGATTCTTCATTTCGCCCGATATTTCAGAGAAAACTGAGAAAAAACTGCTGGAACACGAGATTTTTCAAATATTCTCGATACTGGCCGTTTGTACCAGTGAAATATCAGTATAACCACTGGAACTCTTATTTTTCCAAGATTCTTCATTTCGCCTGATATTTCAGAGGAAACTGAGAAAAAACTGCTGGAACACGAGATTTTTCAAATATTCTCGATACTGGCCGTTTGTACCAGTAAAATATTAGTATAACCACTGAAACTCTTTATTTTTCCAAGATTCTTCATTTCGCCTGATATTTCAGAGGAAACTGAGAAAAAACTGCTGGAACACGAGATTTTTCAAATATTCTCGATACTGGCCGTTTGTACCAGTGAAATATAAGTATAACCACTGGAACTCTTTATTTTTCCAAGATTCTTCATTTCGCCCGATATTTCAGAGGAAACTGAGAAAAAACTGCTGGAACACGATATTTTTCAAATATTCTCGATACTGGCCGTTTGTACCAGTAAAATATTAGTATAACCACTGGAACTCTTTATTTTTCCAAGATTCTTCATTTCGCCTGATATTTCAGAGGAAACTGAGAAAAAACTGCTGGAACACGAGATTTTTCAAATATTCTCGATACTGGCCGTTTGTACCAGTGAAATATTAGTATAACCACTGGAACTCTTTATTTTTCCAAGATTCTTCATTTCGCCTTATATTTCAGAGGAAACTGAGAAAAAACTGCTGGAACACGAGATTTTTCAAATATTCTCGATACTGGCCGTTTGTACCAGTGAAATATCAGAATAACCACTGGAACTCTTTATTTTTCCAAGATTCTTCATTTCGCCCGATATTTCAGAGGAAACTGAGAAAAAACTGCTGGAACACGAGATTTTTCAAATATTCTCGATACTGGCCGTTTGTACCAGTGAAATATTAGTATAACCACTGGAACTCTTTATTTTTCCAAGATTCTTCATTTCGCCTGATATTTCAGAGGAAACTGAGAAAAAACTGCTGGAACACGAGATTTTTCAAATATTCTCGATACTGGCCGTTTGTACCAGTAAAATATTAGTATAACCACTGAAACACATTATTTTTCCAAGATTCTTCATTTCGCCCGATATTTCAGAGGAAACTGAGAAAAAACTGCTGGAACACGAGATTTTTCAAATGTTCTCGATACTGGCCGTTTGTACCAGTGAAATATCAGTATAACCACTGGAACTCTTTATTTTTCCAAGATTCTTCATTTCGCCTGATATTTCAGAGGAAACTGAGAAAAAACTGCTGGAACACGAGATTTTTCAAATATTCTCGATACTGGCCGTTTGTACCAGTGAAATATTAGTATAACCACTGGAACTCTTTATTTTTCCAAGATTCTTCATTTCGCCTGATATTTCAGAGGAAACTGAGAAAAAACTGCTGGAACACGAGATTTTTCAAATATTCTCGATACTGGCCGTTTGTACCAGTGAAATATCAGTATAACCACTGGAACTCTTTATTTTTCCAAGATTCTTCATTTCGCCTGATATTTCAGAGGAAACTGAGAAAAAACTGCTGAAACACGAGATTTTTCAAATATTCTCGATACTGGCCGTTTGTACCAGTGAAATATTAGTATAACCACTGGAACTCTTTATTTTTCCAAGATTCTTCATTTCGCCTGATATTTCAGAGGAAACTGAGAAAAAACTGCTGGAACACGAGATTTTTCAAATATTCTCGATACTGGCCGTTTGTACCAGTGAAATATAAGTATAACCACTGGAACTCTTTATTTTTCCAAGATTCTTCATTTCGCCTTATATTTCAGAGGAAACTGAGAAAAAACTGCTGGAACACGAGATTTTTCAAATATTCTCGATACTGGCCGTTTGTACCAGTGAAATATCAGTATAACCACTGGAACTCTTTATTTTTCCAAGATTTTTCATTTAGCCTGATATTTCAGAGGAAACTGAGAAAAAACTGCTGGAACACGAGATTTTTCAAATATTCTCGATACTGGCCGTTTTTACCAGTGAAATATTAGTATAACCACTGGAACTCTTTATTTTTCCAAGATTCTTCATTTCGCCTGATATTTCAGAGGAAACTGAGAAAAAACTGCTGGAACACGAGATTTTTCAAATATTCTCGATACTGGCCGTTTGTACCAGTGAAATATTAGTATAACCACTGGAACTCTTTATTTTTCCAAGATTCTTCATTTCGCCTGATATTTCAGAGGAAACTGAGAAAAAACTGCTGGAACACGATATTTTTCAAATATTCTTGATACTGGCCGTTTGTACCAGTGAAATATTAGTATAACCACTTGAACTCTTTATTTTTCCAACATTCTTCTTTTCGCCCGATATTTCAGAGGAAACTGAGAAAAAACTGCTGGAACACGAGATTTTTCAAATATTCTCGGTACTGGCCGTTTGTACCAGTGAATTATTAGTATAACCACTGGAACTCTTTATTTTTCCAAGATTCTTCATTTCGCCTGATATTTCAGAGGAAACTGAGAAAAAACTGCTGGAACACGAGATTTTTCAAATATTCTCGATACTAGCCGTTTGTACCAGTAAAATATTAGTATAACCACTGAAACTCTTTATTTTTCCAAGATTCTTCATTTCGCCTGATATTTCAGAGGAAACTGAGAAAAAACTGCTGGAACACGAGATTTTTCAAATATTCTCGATACTGGCCGTTTGTACCAGTGAAATATAAGTATAACCACTGGAACTCTTTATTTTTCCAAGATTCTTCATTTCGCCCGATATTTCAGAGGAAACTGAGAAAAAACTGCTGGAACACGAGATTTTTCAAATATTCTCGATACTGGCCGTTTGTAGCAGTGAATTATTAGTATAACCACTGGAACTCTTTATTTTTCCAAGATTCTTCATTTAGCCTGATATTTCAGAGGAAACTGAGAAAAAACTGCTGGAACACGAGATTTTTCAAATATTCTCGATACTGGCCGTTTGTACCAGTGAAATATTAGTATAACCACTGGAACTCTTTATTTTTCCAAGATTCTTCATTTCGCCTGATATTTCAGAGGAAACTGAGAAAAAACTGCTGGAACACGAGATTTTTCAAATATTCTCGATACTGGCCGTTTGTACCAGTGAAATATAAGTATAACCACTGGAACTCTTTATTTTTCGAAAATTCTTCATTTCGCCCGATATTTCAGAGAAAACTGAGAAAAAACTGCTGGAACACGAGATTTTTCAAATATTCTCGATACTGGCCGTTTGTACCAGTGAAATATCAGTATAACCACTGGAACTCTTTATTTTTCCAAGATTCTTCATTTCGCCTGATATTTCAGAGGAAACTGAGAAAAAACTGCTGGAACACGAGATTTTTCAAATATTCTCGATACTGGCCGTTTGTACCAGTAAAATATTAGTATAACCACTGAAACTCTTTATTTTTCCAAGATTCTTCATTTCGCCTGATATTTCAGAGGAAACTGAGAAAAAACTGCTGGAACACGAGATTTTTCAAATATTCTCGATACTGGCCGTTTGTACCAGTAAAATATTAGTATAACCACTGAAACTCTTTATTTTTCCAAGATTCTTCATTTCGCCCGATATTTCAGAGAAAACTGAGAAAAAACTGCTGGAACACGAGATTTTTCAAATATTCTCGATACTGGCCGTTTGTACCAGTGAAATATCAGTATAACCACTGGAACTCTTTATTTTTCCAAGATTCTTCATTTCGCCTGATATTTCAGAGGAAACTGAGAAAAAACTGCTGGAACACGAGATTTTTCAAATATTCTCGATACTGGCCGTTTGTACCAGTGAAATATAAGTATAACCACTGGAACTCTTTAGTTTTCCAAGATTCTTCATTTCGCCCGATATTTCAGAGGAAACTGAGAAAAAACTGCTGGAACACGATATTTTTCAAATATTCTCGATACTGGCCGTTTGTACCAGTAAAATATTAGTATAACCACTGGAACTCTTTATTTTTCCAAGATTCTTCATTTCGCCTGATATTTCAGAGGAAACTGAGAAAAAACTGCTGGAACACGAGATTTTTCAAATATTCTCGATACTGGCCGTTTGTACCAGTGAAATATTAGTATAACCACTGGAACTCTTTATTTTTCCAAGATTCTTCATTTCGCCTTATATTTCAGAGGAAACTGAGAAAAAACTGCTGGAACACGAGATTTTTCAAATATTCTCGATACTGGCCGTTTGTACCAGTGAAATATTAGTATAACCACTGGAACTCTTTATTTTTCCAAGATTCTTCATTTCGCCTGATATTTCAGAGGAAACTGAGAAAAAACTGCTGGAACACGAGATTTTTCAAATATTCTCGATACTGGCCGTTTGTACCAGTAAAATATTAGTATAACCACTGAAACACATTATTTTTCCAAGATTCTTCATTTCGCCCGATATTTCAGAGGAAACTGAGAAAAAACTGCTGGAACACGAGATTTTTCAAATATTCTCGATACTGGCCGTTTGTACCAGTGAAATATCAGTATAACCACTTTAACTCTTTATTTTTCCAAGATTCTTCATTTCGCCTGATATTTCAGAGGAAACTGAGAAAAAACTGCTGGAACACGAGATTTTTCAAATATTCTCGATACTGGCCGTTTGTACCAGTGAAATATTAGTATAACCACTGGAACTCTTTATTTTTCCAAGATTCTTCATTTCGCCTGATATTTCAGAGGAAACTGAGAAAAAACTGCTGGAACACGAGATTTTTCAAATATTCTCGATACTGGCCGTTTGTACCAGTGAAATATCAGTATAACCACTGGAACTCTTTATTTTTCCAAGATTCTTCATTTCGCCTGATATTTCAGAGGAAACTGAGAAAAAACTGCTGAAACACGAGATTTTTCAAATATTCTCGATACTGGCCGTTTGTACCAGTGAAATATTAGTATAACCACTGGAACTCTTTATTTTTCCAAGATTCTTCATTTCGCCTTATATTTCAGAGGAAACTGAGAAAAAACTGCTGGAACACGAGATTTTTCAAATATTCTCGATACTGGCCGTTTGTACCAGTGAAATATAAGTATAACCACTGGAACTCTTTATTTTTCCAAGATTCTTCATTTCGCCCGATATTTCAGAGGAAACTGAGAAAAAACTGCTGGAACACGAGATTTTTCAAATATTCTCGATACTGGCCGTTTTTACCAGTGAAATATTAGTATAACCACTGGAACTCTTTATTTTTCCAAGATTCTTCATTTCGCCTGATATTTCAGAGGAAACTGAGAAAAAACTGCTGGAACACGAGATTTTTCAAATATTCTCGATACTGGCCGTTTGTACCAGTGAAATATTAGTATAACCACTGGAACTCTTTATTTTTCCAAGATTCTTCATTTCGCCTGATATTTCAGAGGAAACTGAGAAAAAACTGCTGGAACACGATATTTTTCAAATATTCTTGATACTGGCCGTTTGTACCAGTGAAATATTAGTATAACCACTTGAACTCTTTATTTTTCCAACATTCTTCTTTTCGCCCGATATTTCAGAGGAAACTGAGAAAAAACTGCTGGAACACGAGATTTTTCAAATATTCTCGGTACTGGCCGTTTGTACCAGTGAATTATTAGTATAACCACTGGAACTCTTTATTTTTCCAAGATTCTTCATTTCGCCTGATATTTCAGAGGAAACTGAGAAAAAACTGCTGGAACACGAGATTTTTCAAATATTCTCGATACTGGCCGTTTGTACCAGTAAAATATTAGTATAACCACTGAAACACATTATTTTTCCAAGATTCTTCATTTCGCCCGATATTTCAGAGGAAACTGAGAAAAAACTGCTGGAACACGAGATTTTTCAAATATTCTCGATACTGGCCGTTTGTACCAGTGAAATATCAGTATAACCACTTTAACTCTTTATTTTTCCAAGATTCTTCATTTCGCCTGATATTTCAGAGGAAACTGAGAAAAAACTGCTGGAACACGAGATTTTTCAAATATTCTCGATACTGGCCGTTTGTACCAGTGAAATATTAGTATAACCACTGGAACTCTTTATTTTTCCAAGATTCTTCATTTCGCCTGATATTTCAGAGGAAACTGAGAAAAAACTGCTGGAACACGAGATTTTTCAAATATTCTCGATACTGGCCGTTTGTACCAGTGAAATATCAGTATAACCACTGGAACTCTTTATTTTTCCAAGATTCTTCATTTCGCCTGATATTTCAGAGGAAACTGAGAAAAAACTGCTGAAACACGAGATTTTTCAAATATTCTCGATACTGGCCGTTTGTACCAGTGAAATATTAGTATAACCACTGGAACTCTTTATTTTTCCAAGATTCTTCATTTCGCCTTATATTTCAGAGGAAACTGAGAAAAAACTGCTGGAACACGAGATTTTTCAAATATTCTCGATACTGGCCGTTTGTACCAGTGAAATATAAGTATAACCACTGGAACTCTTTATTTTTCCAAGATTCTTCATTTCGCCCGATATTTCAGAGGAAACTGAGAAAAAACTGCTGGAACACGAGATTTTTCAAATATTCTCGATACTGGCCGTTTTTACCAGTGAAATATTAGTATAACCACTGGAACTCTTTATTTTTCCAAGATTCTTCATTTCGCCTGATATTTCAGAGGAAACTGAGAAAAAACTGCTGGAACACGAGATTTTTCAAATATTCTCGATACTGGCCGTTTGTACCAGTGAAATATTAGTATAACCACTGGAACTCTTTATTTTTCCAAGATTCTTCATTTCGCCTGATATTTCAGAGGAAACTGAGAAAAAACTGCTGGAACACGATATTTTTCAAATATTCTTGATACTGGCCGTTTGTACCAGTGAAATATTAGTATAACCACTTGAACTCTTTATTTTTCCAACATTCTTCTTTTCGCCCGATATTTCAGAGGAAACTGAGAAAAAACTGCTGGAACACGAGATTTTTCAAATATTCTCGGTACTGGCCGTTTGTACCAGTGAATTATTAGTATAACCACTGGAACTCTTTATTTTTCCAAGATTCTTCATTTCGCCTGATATTTCAGAGGAAACTGAGAAAAAACTGCTGGAACACGAGATTTTTCAAATATTCTCGATACTAGCCGTTTGTACCAGTAAAATATTAGTATAACCACTGAAACTCTTTATTTTTCCAAGATTCTTCATTTCGCCTGATATTTCAGAGGAAACTGAGAAAAAACTGCTGGAACACGAGATTTTTCAAATATTCTCGATACTGGCCGTTTGTACCAGTGAAATATAAGTATAACCACTGGAACTCTTTATTTTTCCAAGATTCTTCATTTCGCCCGATATTTCAGAGGAAACTGAGAAAAAACTGCTGGAACACGAGATTTTTCAAATATTCTCGATACTGGCCGTTTGTACCAGTGAATTATTAGTATAACCACTGGAACTCTTTATTTTTCCAAGATTCTTCATTTAGCCTGATATTTCAGAGGAAACTGAGAAAAAACTGCTGGAACACGAGATTTTTCAAATATTCTCGATACTGGCCGTTTGTACCAGTGAAATATTAGTATAACCACTGGAACTCTTTATTTTTCCAAGATTCTTCATTTCGCCTGATATTTCAGAGAAAACTGAGAAAAAACTGCTGGAACACGAGATTTTTCAAATATTCTCGATACTGGCCGTTTGTACCAGTGAAATATCAGTATAACCACTGGAACTCTTTATTTTTCCAAGATTCTTCATTTCGCCTGATATTTCAGAGGAAACTGAGAAAAAACTGCTGGAACACGAGATTTTTCAAATATTCTCGATACTGGCCGTTTGTACCAGTAAAATATTAGTATAACCACTGAAACTCTTTATTTTTCCAAGATTCTTCATTTCGCCTGATATTTCAGAGGAAACTGAGAAAAAACTGCTGGAACACGAGATTTTTCAAATATTCTCGATACTGGCCGTTTGTACCAGTGAAATATAAGTATAACCACTGGAACTCTTTATTTTTCCAAGATTCTTCATTTCGCCCGATATTTCAGAGGAAACTGAGAAAAAACTGCTGGAACACGATATTTTTCAAATATTCTCGATACTGGCCGTTTGTACCAGTGAAATATTAGTATAACCACTGGAACTCTTTATTTTTCCAAGATTCTTCATTTCGCCTGATATTTCAGAGGAAACTGAGAAAAAACTGCTGGAACACGAGATTTTTCAAATATTCTCGATACTGGCCGTTTGTACCAGTAAAATATTAGTATAACCACTGAAACACATTATTTTTCCAAGATTCTTCATTTCGCCCGATATTTCAGAGGAAACTGAGAAAAAACTGCTGGAACACGAGATTTTTCAAATATTCTCGATACTGGCCGTTTGTACCAGTGAAATATCAGTATAACCACTGGAACTCTTTATTTTTCCAAGATTCTTCATTTCGCCTGATATTTCAGAGGAAACTGAGAAAAAACTGCTGGAACACGAGATTTTTCAAATATTCTCGATACTGGCCGTTTGTACCAGTGAAATATTAGTATAACCACTGGAACTCTTTATTTTTCCAAGATTCTTCATTTCGCCTGATATTTCAGAGGAAACTGAGAAAAAACTGCTGGAACACGAGATTTTTCAAATATTCTCGATTTTGGCCGTTTGTACCAGTGAAATATCAGTATAACCACTGGAACTCTTTATTTTTCCAAGATTCTTCATTTCGCCTGATATTTCAGAGGAAACTGAGAAAAAACTGCTGAAACACGAGATTTTTCAAATATTCTCGATACTGGCCGTTTGTACCAGTGAAATATTAGTATAACCACTGGAACTCTTTATTTTTCCAAGATTCTTCATTTCGCCTGATATTTCAGAGGAAACTGAGAAAAAACTGCTGGAACACGAGATTTTTCAAATATTCTCGATACTGGCCGTTTGTACCAGTGAAATATAAGTATAACCACTGGAACTCTTTATTTTTCCAAGATTCTTCATTTCGCCTTATATTTCAGAGGAAACTGAGAAAAAACTGCTGGAACACGAGATTTTTCAAATATTCTCGATACTGGCCGTTTGTACCAGTGAAATATCAGTATAACCACTGGAACTCTTTATTTTTCCAAGATTTTTCATTTAGCCTGATATTTCAGAGGAAACTGAGAAAAAACTGCTGGAACACGAGATTTTTCAAATATTCTCGATACTGGCCGTTTTTACCAGTGAAATATTAGTATAACCACTGGAACTCTTTATTTTTCCAAGATTCTTCATTTCGCCCGATATTTCAGAGGAAACTGAGAAAAAACTGCTGGAACACGAGATTTTTCAAATATTCTCGATACTGGCCGTTTGTACCAGTGAAATATTAGTATAACCACTGGAACTCTTTATTTTTCCAAGATTCTTCATTTCGCCTGATATTTCAGAGGAAACTGAGAAAAAACTGCTGGAACACGATATTTTTCAAATATTCTTGATACTGGCCGTTTGTACCAGTGAAATATTAGTATAACCACTTGAACTCTTTATTTTTCCAACATTCTTCTTTTCGCCCGATATTTCAGAGGAAACTGAGAAAAAACTGCTGGAACACGAGATTTTTCAAATATTCTCGGTACTGGCCGTTTGTACCAGTGAATTATTAGTATAACCACTGGAACTCTTTATTTTTCCAAGATTCTTCATTTCGCCTGATATTTCAGAGGAAACTGAGAAAAAACTGCTGGAACACGAGATTTTTCAAATATTCTCGATACTAGCCGTTTGTACCAGTAAAATATTAGTATAACCACTGAAACTCTTTATTTTTCCAAGATTCTTCATTTCGCCTGATATTTCAGAGGAAACTGAGAAAAAACTGCTGGAACACGAGATTTTTCAAATATTCTCGATACTGGCCGTTTGTACCAGTGAAATATAAGTATAACCACTGGAACTCTTTATTTTTCCAAGATTCTTCATTTCGCCCGATATTTCAGAGGAAACTGAGAAAAAACTGCTGGAACACGAGATTTTTCAAATATTCTCGATACTGGCCGTTTGTACCAGTGAATTATTAGTATAACCACTGGAACTCTTTATTTTTCCAAGATTCTTCATTTAGCCTGATATTTCAGAGGAAACTGAGAAAAAACTGCTGGAACACGAGATTTTTCAAATATTCTCGATACTGGCCGTTTGTACCAGTGAAATATTAGTATAACCACTGGAACTCTTTATTTTTCCAAGATTCTTCATTTCGCCCGATATTTCAGAGAAAACTGAGAAAAAACTGCTGGAACACGAGATTTTTCAAATATTCTCGATACTGGCCGTTTGTACCAGTGAAATATCAGTATAACCACTGGAACTCTTTATTTTTCCAAGATTCTTCATTTCGCCTGATATTTCAGAGGAAACTGAGAAAAAACTGCTGGAACACGATATTTTTCAAATATTCTCGATACTGGCCGTTTGTACCAGTAAAATATTAGTATAACCACTGGAACTCTTTATTTTTCCAAGATTCTTCATTTCGCCTGATATTTCAGAGGAAACTGAGAAAAAACTGCTGGAACACGAGATTTTTCAAATATTCTCGATACTGGCCGTTTGTACCAGTGAAATATTAGTATAACCACTGGAACTCTTTATTTTTCCAAGATTCTTCATTTCGCCTTATATTTCAGAGGAAACTGAGAAAAAACTGCTGGAACACGAGATTTTTCAAATATTCTCGATAC